>JAMKCH010036373.1:0-14935 GCA_023653785.1 Ophioderma brevispina
AAATGAAACAAATGGCCCATTGGATTACCACGCTTTATTCCGTCATGCATGCACAGCGTGCATAACAGAATAAGCTCGTTGGTAAAACTATGGAGTTCTGTTTCGTTTGTTTCGTTTCCAAAAGACGTAAGCCTGATTAAGTAGGTCGCCCAGGGCCAGATCTATTCTTAGGTGCATGCATGATTTATGCCCTGTGATTTCTGATTTTTCGGCAACAATTTCAAATTTGGTATGTAGAATAGGCCCTCATGAGAAGTGTTTTTGTTCGTATGAAAAAAATAAAAGTGCTGCCCTCAATCGGTTTTACATTCGTTTATTAACACTTAAGTGCTAAGGGAAAAACAGGTTTTTGCATTATTTCTTTACCAACATGGGTTATAATGTCATTTGCCACTTCTAAGCTTCCGCCGAACCTGTGTTATAAAATTGTAAGCGAGGGTTACATGCATCGTTGATGCTTCTGGGTAATAGGTTAATAGTGAATGTTTATTAGGGTTTCTACTGTATAATTGGTGATGTAATTTAAAAATCTACTCAGTTTGCCGCATAAGACCAAGGGTATTGGAGCCATTTATAAAATGTAATGTATGAGACAATCTATTGGTCTGTAAAGGGGATATCACTGTTTGCATGTTATGATGTGATTGTCGATTATCTGTATTTGAAGTTGAAGGTTTTGCTTGGTACATGGATGATGATGACCTTGGTCACCTTATGTGTGCTTATAATTATAAATTTATCAGTATACTTTGAACTTGTTTTTATTATGCATGGGTCTAAGTGTATATTGCAATTAGTTGGTTGAGTCTGGTTTTATACATGGATAGGTGATACTCTGGTTCTCACTGTAGAGTGTATCCTTTTGTAATTGTTAATTGTTATTTGAATTGAAATGAAGTTTTTAATATTGGGTGTTTTTTATATTTAATGTTAAATGACAAGTAAGGCCAGATATAACACAATTGTGTTGAGTGTCGTTAAACTTTACACCACTCACTCACCACTACTCGGCAAAAATTAGTCAGAATGCACTGAAGTTGGCTGCATCAGTCGACGGTTTGTGCTTCACGCTTGTCTGGCCATGTCAGAAGTCTCGGAACTATCGTCAACCAAATTACACTTAAAATGCAGTTCCGTATCCCTTCTTATGTTGCACAACAATGTAGTACTAACGTTGTGACCTTGTATTCACTAGAAAATATCCTGTATTGTGGCTGGGTTGTTTGTGTGCCACGCATTCACTGAGCATACTTATGTATGAAAAACAAAAAATAATTATATCGAAAATCCTTCGAAGCCAGACAGACACAGAAAAAGGGAAGACGGTCTAAACAGTTGTGTTGTCGATAATGTTCATAAATCCAGTAGTCAGGAAGTCAAACATAACATTATCGTCAAAAATGTAATACTGGCCATCAAGTTCTACTGGTTTACTCTCTACTGTGGACAACACAAAACTGTTGCTATTTCCCAAAATCTTGTCAGCCTGTGACGGTAAGGATGGTGTTCTAGATTCAGAAGACATCTCACCTTATATAGAGAGACCCTCTCTACCCTGTGATTGTTCTAGCAAGTTCTCCACTACTATAAAATATCTTAATGCTTATCTAGAACTTTTCCGACGAACTAAAAGCTAATTATATTCACGTTTCTTTTCAAATAGGTATTCAGGGTTAAATGATAAGCTTATGGAAAATTGGAAAAATAGATTTTAGAACTAATTATGTATAGGAATAAGCAAAAGATCGGGACCAAATTGTATGTAACGAAAGTCTCTTCGTGGATCTCACCCCTTGTGCAACATCAAACAACAACAAATTAAACCCCCCAAGCGACGAGCCTACGGTGTACCCCTCCCCCTAGACCCTCTCAGGTATGTGGTATAAACGATTTGTAATGAAGACTACAATCTCTCTGAGTCAGCCAGCGAGTGGTGCTTGAATTTTGCCAATCCATGGGCTAGTTGGTTCGTTGAGGGCGCGCGTTTTTCTTACAAATAGGACCAACTCTAGTGATGGACCGATGATGTCCAGGCAGGGCATATAGCTTGCCCAGTGATCTCTGATTTTTTTAGGATTAATTTTGGTCTATTTTTATATTACTTGTACATTGATATTATATGCACTGCCATATTGGTGAAATGACTGTTTGTAAAATTATACTTCCAAATTAATAAAATTAAAATAAAATTTGGATTTTATGGTTCACTGCTTCCTAAATACGAAGACAGGGCCCCGAGGAGATGGAACAGTCTACCTCCTCCGAAAATAGAAAGCGCGAGGGTAGTTAAGAGTTGTTTAGAAACACAAAGCTTCACGTGTGTATTGACATATAGATGCCGTAAGCGTGTTTCAGAAACCTAAAAGGATGATGCATGACCTATAGATGGCGCGTATAGTGGTTGTAAAGAATATGAGGCATCAGGTATGTGATAGGATTCAGTAGATAAGCCAAAAAGTTTTTTAACGGAATAATGCGGCCAGGGAGGAGAGGTGGGTCCAGAGAAGGAAAGACTTCATCTGTCTCGTTTGGATTTGTTCTTTTAAACATAATAATTTGATGGTACTTTTGTGTTTTGTATTTACCTTCTAATCAATATGATTTTGTTAAAAGTAACCTCCGCCTAAGGAAGGTGTGCGTCGGAATGGATATGGCCTCCATTTGCTGATTAAAGATATAAATTGATTTTCACTTTATTGAGAAAAAGATTCTCCGGGACAAAAAGTACTTTGTTTATGATAAAAAGAGAGCAGGGGATTCCCCTAGTGTGTTTGTGCAATGCGCACCTGCTAGATAGATTTGACAAGAGGGTAAATTGGGAATTCCCCAAAATGTAAACTTAGAAAAATTGAGTCAACTTGTTAGCTTTGAGATCAAAACAATGTAAAATCATTAATGCTGTGTATTAGATAAAAATTCAGATCATTTGTGCAAAAGGATTATTTATTGTTGGTTGTAGGGTATCTGACCTTTGACAGTCCACGGACATCATTACCAGAATGTACTGTAAAAAAGACCGTAATTGAGAAGAAACTACCGGAAAAACCGGAAGTTACTGGCCAAAGCCCTGTGATTTTTCATATTTATGGGCATTGCCTGTTCTTCATGGGGATTTTACCTGAAACTTTCCTAGCAACCAATCTTTTTTCAATATGCCAATAAATCCCATAAAAACAGGGATTTGCTCTTTAATCTGAGAATGCTCGGGGCCTTTCCCGTAAAATCACAACTTTTATTAATTCTTCTCGCAAATACGAGTTATTAAACATTACGGTGACCGAAAAAAATACATTTCATTTTACAGGGTGTGTTTGCACCATGCCTGCATATTTAAAATAACTGGTGGGTTAAAAAGGATATGGTTATATTTATAGTTAAAAGCTGCCATTGATTAAACCCACAATCAGTCATTTTTTTTTCAAATTCCAAATGCACATTTTGTTTCTAAATTGCTACATGTGTTAGGTCATATCAACAATCTTATATTTCTGTTCTTTGTGAAAACGGGCCATGAAAACGGCCCACTCAAACATTTTAAAATGGACTTGAAGATGACAGATGGAGAGTCCTCTTAAACCAGGGCAATATTTTGCCAAGTATGTATTTAAAATATAATCAGATTAACTTTTAATGTTGAACCTTTGTACAAATTCCAGATTGACCTTTTTTACCATTTTTCATTTTTGTCCTCTAACTCCAAAAACCAATTGTCGTAGATGTCACAAACTATACATTTTGAATGAAAACCTGATGATAAGGACATAGGCATAAATTCAAAATGTTTGGACATTTTAAAAGTTTTCCCCCTGTGTAAACTAATTGGCCCCTACTGAAAGTCAACCAACAATTTGAGGGTTATAGCATTAATGTAGATGGTGAATATCAGTTACGAAAATTAAATTGGTTTGGCCTTTCAGGGATTCACACGAACGTGTAGTTTATTGAAATCAATCATCCGAGTGGCGAAATCAATGGGAAAACATATAACATAGGCAAAATATTTAAGTACAACACCTTTTCGGTACCTTTTATTATGGTATAATATTGCCGCAAAACATGCGACATGTTCTTTAAGTATTTCTATTTACATGTATAGATACCCATACTTGTTAGACATCTAGCAAATCAAGAAAGAAGCACATAATATGAATAAATATTAAGTTTGTTTTCCTTATTGATAGAAAAAGATACAAAATCTTGAATCTTGTATTGTAAAGGTATGTTTAGCAATAAATACAAAGGTGTTGTTTACATTCTTACTCTAAACATGTTAGGATATCGTTTCGCCATAGAAAATAGTATTTAGATATTGCGGTCTTGTCTTAGCTTTCGGAATATAAAGGAAAATGAGAAAAGTTATCATAATTAGTTAGTCATGGTTTAGAAGATAGGCCTATAGCAAAAACCCTGAAATATCAATATACTGTAATTTGAGTTCAATTTATAATTATACCAGGCCTACGTTCATCAATCAGGTACAGAAATTCGCCTGTGTCTGTAAGGAAGCAACCTATTGACGTTGATCTCGGACAGTCAAGTCGAACGAAATGCAAACTCGTCGAATTTGGGATTTACTTCATTACACTGAATTTGAGTTGTGTGAAATCCCTTCGTGGTTTTTGGTTTGTTCATTTAAAAATATATTCACTAGAACAAACTATTTAAAAAGAAAGATTTGCGGGTTTTGTTTTTTTTTATTGTGTACATACAACATAATTTGAGTTCAATTTATAATTATTTTTATGTATTCGACAATTTCTAGTTATGTCGATATGTGAATAACAGGCCCTAAAGAGGAAATGAGGATTTAGGTGCTAGGACCACCTCTAAAACGGAGCAGATGTTTGGAAACTTCCGGAAAAAAACTATTTATTCCCAGAAGAATGGAAGAAACTGAACAAGAAGAGTCCTTAAAAATAACAAAATAGGGCCCCCATAAGCATTTAGTTTATGAACAAAAAGTAAAATAGTAGGCTTGTATTATTTTGCAGTACCAGAAACAATTAAACATTAGGAGAGGAGCTATATTAGTGAACGACACACCAACAATCTGATTTTGTTCATATAGGGTCATGCATGAAGATACGTATTTAATATGGGGGGTGAATGATAATCTATATGCTTTGAATCTTGATGATGACTATTGTTTTCACATTCCTCTCCATTCTTTTAACTTAGAGACATGCGGAGATCTCCAGAGAGAAAGGCGCCCCCAATTTTTTTGAACCCGGTTTTTTTTGCATATTTGGAACGCATCCAATGGATTAGACCACACGGAAGTGATAAGCCGAATACGCCGTCTTTGTAATAAGATGATGATTAAGTACTTTCTGTCGTGCCACGACAGAAACTCAAAGCACGGTGTTCTATTGGGACAAATTACGATAGTCAGGCAGCCAAGTTCAAAACAGGGTTTTCGGTTTTCTTTCGTGCTGGTTGCCCACTAAACCTTTGATGAAACGTTCTCGTTAGGTGGTCTCATACGATAAAGTGCAATTTGAGAGAAATTGTATCCTCAAATAAAATCTCCTCGTGTCCACTTTAAAAAAATTATTTTTCAATTAGGCTCAGGAGTCATTGCATTAGGCAAGTGGTTTTGATGAAAGTCATAATCGCAGAAAAGCCTGGTTTGCATTTTTATGCATACCAGTGCATTAATTTCAAACCTTAATTAATAAGCTGAAAATAGCATCTTCTTAGGCCTGATGTAATCACAGTGCCATCAGTTGCCGTAATCAGTGCAAGTACAAATTAGCACATGGTTACTTAGTGCCATGAATAGTTGAAATGATGATAATGGGATTCTGGCAAAATACACTACAGAACCTGGGCTTTTTTATTTGCTTGTAAAATAATTTTTTTTCATGCGACGAGGACTTCTATTTAAAATGGGGTCAGGTACAAGGCCTCGTGGACCACGGTGAGTGAATTATACAATAGCATTGCGGTGGATGGAGGTTGCCTGGATTGGCTAGGCTATTTTAAAGTACTTTAAATCATATATAATAAACAAGAAGAAGAGAGTCCTTAATAAGGACACTCTGCTCGAAGGTAATGAATTTAGAGTCTGCCTTAAATTAGGCTGTTTATTAGATTGCCATATTCTTGCATGTGCACACTTAATTAAAGCCCATTAACTATCAGCGATGTTTTCAAATTTAAACAAACAGCGCCCCTTATTTTCATCAAAGTGCAATTTTGTATTTTTCTCTGTTGTGTTGGAAATTGTTGTATAAAGACCCTGTAAGTGGCTAGCGTAACGCGCCGTATTTGTCCAGAAATTGATTTTTATGCTTTGTTACTAATAAAGTTCGGAAAACCGACTTTTTTAGACTGCAGAAGAAAAGATAACAGTCGCAAATGGCATCTTCAGGGACCGCTTTAAATGCCTTATTGGTCTGTTTTTCACAATGAACGAATAATATAGGTGGTTGATATGACCTAACACTAGCAATTTAGAGACCAATGGGCATTTTGATTTTGGAAAAAAATGACTGATAGGCTTTAACACTATAACACTAGGTGTGATTCAATTATATATACCGATTTTAATATTCCATCATTCGTACTTCAGCAAATAGTTATTAAGTTCCATGATGATGATGACAATTAATGCTTTTTGCGAAGAGTGAGAAAAGGTGGGCTAGAGGGACAAAGGTTATATAAGGAGAAAGAAAGGACACTATGGTGAGACAGAAAAGGGAAGAAAACAGTTTATGGAACGGTGCGAAAGGAAAAGTATACATGGGAATAGTTAAGGTATCAACAAGGATTAAAGCATAAGGGGTGTCCAGAAACCTCCAGACGGGAGGTACTAAGAGGGGATCTAGCCAGAGACCAAATAGAGGCTTATTTTAATTTTTTTCGAAAAAAAAAAAACCTGATGGTCCAGTCCACAAAGTCCCATGCCACAAATGCCAATGAAGAGAGTATGGAAGCGACAAAATATTGTAAGAGGAAATACCTCAGAATAGTAAACAATGAATAATTAAAATCAAGTAATATACGATTGGATAGGAGGTGTAAGAATCAAGAATACACTAAATACTTAATAACATGAATAAAGGAAGGGAAATTTGAGTGTATATAAAAATATGATGTATATAATGCATATGGGAATGAAAATGAGTGGGAGTGAAATAGAACATGGGAAGGAAAGTTGGAACAAGGGTGTGTAATAAAAGGGTAGACGACGTATAAGCTAATGAAAAGGATTTTCTGAGATCACTTTGAAAAGACACAAGACAAATCACACAACACTTTCATATATATGTATAATGAAAATGTTTAAACTTAGTAATTCACTTGAGCCATTATACCCAAACTGATACTGATTTAAGCTACTTATACAAATCACACTAATTTATAACATTATAATTTTAACACTTTTAAATACAGCATATTATAATTAAACAATCATATCACATTTATAATGTTAACACTTTAAATACATCTAATTATTACAATCATACAGTGGAACACCCTTTATTTACAATCTAATACTACAGAATCCTAGATTTCATAAACCCGTATGTTCAAATACAGAAGAGTTGCCCCTTATAGTCGCCTCTATACGACATGTAAGGTGGGACATGTAAGATATGGTTAATTGGTAAGATTTGTATATTTATCACTTTGGTGGCATAAGGGAAGGGTCCAAAATTCTTGCTGTATGCATAAAATTTCAGTTGCGCATATTGGTGGAAAAAACATTTCAGAGTGTTATGGGCATTTTTATACTAATTATCATGAACATTTGTGGCACTATCAAAAATTTGTTTTTCCATAATAAAGGCGTGGTTCGATCGTCTTTGGGACCCCCGATTTACACGAAGTAGTATCGATTTGAGATCAGATGAAAGGTCGTATTTTTTCATGTCAACCTGAAATTTGAGCCCTCAACCCATTTCATTCCCAAGATATACACAAAAACCGCCCCCGTTTTAGTGGTTAACCATCAATAGTAGCACAGTATTGAATAGGGCTTTGCACAACGCATTAATGCGTATAACCATCAACACCACAAGATTGTTTCCCCACGGTACTTGAGGGGTGTATGTGCAAAGTGCCAGGCTCTCATATAAAGTACAGAACCACAAACACATAAATGGAACAAGCCCTTTAAATCGTACTAGATTATTTGATTTTTTTTAATTTTATTTCAGAAATGTGTGTATTTAGTTCCTACTATTAAGCCAGAATTTATTGAAAAGTCGTTAGGAAAGATATTTTTCTTTTGGGTGGACAAATTCTACGCGTCATGAAAATTGGGTTTTGGAACGCCATTTTGAATCTGTATAACCGTTTTTATTATTTGTTTCTGTATGTGATCGTTTCAATTTGATGTACAATCAATGAGTCAAGAGTTTTGTTTAAAAAATCCAACTGCAATCTGTTTTAGGGGAGGAGTTGGGGGAGGCAACGTGGACCCCTATGCACAACGGGAGTGCAGAAGACCTAGCACTTAAGTTGTTAAAGTCTGACTCGAGATTTTGAAATATTATTTTTTTTTGTGTAATAATGAAAAATAGTCAGCTAGTAGAACTAACGATAGAACCTAAAATGCACAATTCCCAAAATTGAGTTATGAATCGGAATTTTCGTTTTTTGATGCAGTAAACATTTATGTGTAGTATTATGTCCCATAGGATACTGTGTATAACAAAAAGTCCGGATCCGGAAATTTTATAACAAAGTTGGGAGTTTCTATATGAAGGAATTCGATGTAAAGAGCTTAGCAATTTCACCAGTGATTAGTAATGGACAAGCTTAATGTACATGCAAAACACAGATTTTTGTTGAAATTGAGGGCGCCCCTCCTCAGGAATCTCTGCGTCGGCTTTAATATTTCGTCCTGATTCAAATCTACACATATTTACAATATTACTATGATGTTGATTTTGCCACATCTATTGTGAAAATTTTTGTTACATTCTGGTCTGGAGAAGAAGCAGGGCCTTCAAAGACAAAATGACAGGCAGTTGCTTGATACGCTCGATGATAAACAGTTGCAAATACATGTTTGGCAGTACTGTCACAGGTCTGGCCCTGTCATATCCCGGAGCAATTCTATTTATTGGTTACAGATGATTTCGTGATCCTAGCACTAAATTTGTTTATGGTCTACTAGAATTCGTCAAGAAATTATGATTTTAAAAATTTCAAGATTGTACTGATGTGTGTTCATGCTAGGAGCAAATATTAATATTATAAAATTTATTATTTTTTTTAAGGACATAACATACAAAACTGAAAATTTCTACAAGGTAGTAGATTGAATTTGCACGTATATTAGGCACATACTTCGATCTACGGTTTAAAATGATACAAAAATCTCAGCTTGTTTTTTTAGGTTCTCGAGGAGACAAGGCTGAGGATTAAAAATTCCCATGATAACCATATAGCCATGCTTTATTTAAAAACAATGGTATTGTATTCCAAATTTATATCACTTACAATGCCAATTAGCGTTCCCGACCATCTTTAAAGGTTGTTGCACGAGAGAATTCACAAGCAGGGGTCCCTAAAAATCTAAAATACTGATTTTTACCTGATGTAAAGCTTCAATCAAAATAGCCCTTATCTTGAAAGGATTAGCTGAGAAATCGTTTCTCTGGTAACAACAAATTGTGATGAAATCGTCTAATTTCGTATAGGAGCAACTAAGAAATTCAGGCCTATGTTTTACATTGAAATATAAGCAAATCAAAAAACCTGTTTTCTCTCTTTTAATGCATATATGTAGCAACAGGCAAGGCAAGGAAATCTATGGAGTGTCCTAATCTAACTGAAATTACTAGGTTAAACAATAGTTAGATGCCCGAAATTTCTCGTTGACACCTTTAAAATAGGCTACCTAGAACTGACTGTACAATTTGAAAAGTCCGTACCCCCAGTAAAAAATCAAGTGAGGAGTACCTTAGAATACCCTACCATACAGCGACACAGCGCGAAGATACACCTTTACAAACTAGGCAGCGGCGACCAGCGCGAGCGTGTGCTATTAGTTAGTGCCGGACATAGGCCTACATATTTACATGGCTGTTGAAAAGAGGTGTTTTATCGCGAGTGTTTCGACGGTGGCGGTAAAACCTAATTACTGCCGGCCGCAAACTTCTCGACGTCTGCAGTTAGGTCTTTAATCTCATCAAAAATATTGCACGAAATTAATTACACAGAATAATGATTTTTTTAAGTGCAACGTTTTAGCATTAATGAGTATTTCTTTACAACTTATGAAGTGTCGACCTTTGTGAGTTCCAATTGAAAACATTGAAATTTCCTCCATTTTTTGTCGTTTGTAGAGTTGTTATAGCCCGTTGAAGTCATTTTTGTATCAAAGGACTAAGGGAAGGGGGTTTGGACTCCCACCTCTACCTGTTTAAGAATTGGGCAGCGGCGACAGCGCGAAATTCAACCCTTATGAACGTTGGCAAGCGGCGAAAGCGCGAAATTGGACCTTTTAAAAAAAGTCGGAATGCGGCGACAGCGCGAAGGTCCAGGTTTTGTAGGCAACAGCGGCGACAGCGCAACAGCGCTAATGCTTGTTTGTTCTATCCCGTGAGTCAGTTTGTATCAAAACTAAGGAAGGGGGTTTGGAACGTCCCCCCCACTTCCTCTTTTTAAAAATTGGGGCAGCGGCGACAAGCGCGAAGCCCAGATTTTACAGGCACAGCGGCGACAGCGGCAAACAGCGTTAATGATTGTTGTTCTGGCCGCATTGATTCATTTTATCAGAGACAAGGAAGGGGTTTGACCCCCCCCTCACCTCTACTTGTTTAGAAATTGGGCAACGGCGACCAGCGCGAAGTTCAACTCTTATGAAAAGTTGGCACTGCGACATCGCGAATTGACCTTTTAAATTAAAAATTCGGAATGCGGCGACAGCGCGAAAGCTCCAGATTTGTAGGCAACAGCGGCGCCAGCGCAAACAGCGCTAATTATTTTTGTTTCTAGGCCCTTTGAGTCCTTTTTTATATCAAAAGGAAAGACTAAGGAAGGGGATTTGGACCCCCAGGACCCCACTCCTCCTGTTTAAAATTGGGCACGGCGACATCGCGAAGCTCCAGATTTTAAAAGGCAACCCCCAGCGCGACAGCGGCACCAGCGGTGTAATGATTGTTTGTTTCTGATCCATTGATTCATGTTTATCAAAGGACTAAGGAAGGGGGTTTGGACCCCCCACCTCCTCCTGTTTAAAAATGGGCAGCGGCGAGCTCCAGATTTTACAGGCACAGCGGCGACAATCGGCTACACAGCGAGAAATGATTGTTGTTTGATATTCATTTTTTATCAAAAGAGGACTAAGGAAGGGTTGTTCCTCGTTCTCCCTACCATCTACCTGTTTTAAAAAGTCGGATGCGGCATCAGGCGAAGCGTCACTTTTTTGGCAGGCAAACAGCGGCGACAGCTGCAACAGCGCGAATGTATAGTTCTTAAAACACTGGGTCATTTGAATCAGAGGACTAAAAAGGGTTTGGACCCCCCCGTCCCTCTAACCTTTTTGTTTAAAGTTGGGAGCGCGAAGTTCACCTTTATGATTAAGTTGACCTTGCGTCGACTGCGTGAAGTTGGATGCGGTGACAGTTGCGAAGCTTCAGATTTTACAGGCAACAGCGGCGACAGCGGCAACATCGGAGGCGGATTTCTAGCCCACTGGTACACGTTTAGGACTAGGACTAATTGGAAATATTATCCATTCGATTCAAAGGAATGGTGAAACACTTGTTCCAGTTTAAACGTTCAAGAAACAAAAAGGGTAATATCCCCATACTGTACAACGTCAATAACTCATAAGCCGCTGTTTTGTTAGTAACATTATATGAGTCTTCACAAAATAGCTCCGTATGCTTTTTCCCTCTCTGGGTATATTGTGGGGCTAAATCACGATATTTCATGATTTGCATCTTTGGGGATTAAGGGGGATGGCCGATTTTAAGTATTAAATTTTGATAGAATCTTATAGAATGGACTTCATTCCCAAACCCCATCTAATGAGTGACTTCGCGGCGAATTGAATCTTTGAAGAACGGCGGTCCCTCCCAGTTCCCACCTTGTTTTGAAATATGCTCAATGTTTTCCAACATGTTCAATATCTACAGTTTTAATCTTAACATATGGTTTGCATTAAGAAGGATTCTTTAAAGAACGACCCATCTTCCTCCGCCTTATTGGTTAAAGTTTGGCGTTGATGAATGACCAACTTTTCAAAAAATTTCATAACCTCAATCTACCTTGTTTGTTTTGGACACACATAAAGAATGATTGGCCATCGGCGACAGCGCGAAATTAAAAAAGAAGTCGGATGCGGCGAACATCGCGAAGCTCCAGTTTTTTTTTTGGCAACACTTAGAAGGAAGGGGTCATTAACTTGAATCTTCTTTGTTCTTCAAAGAAGGATAATAATGGGTTTGCGATCGAGTAAATTATGTTTAGAAATGTTATGCGGTTTAAGAACGATTCCAATGCGATGCGGAGTAAAGAATGGTTAAGACCTTTTTAATTGCGGGTTAAGAACGCTTCAACTTCACCTTGCTTGTTTGGAAACATACGTTTAAGAAGGGTGGGATGCAACTTAGAAGGACAATAAATTAATCTTTGTTTTTTCTAAAGGATAATAATGGAGTTGTTTGTAATGATCATATTTGAGTTTTTCTAAAGAACGATTCCAAATATTCTGCCACGTTCAGAATGATTGACTTAAAAGTATTATTGAACACGTTAAGAATGAATTCAACTTTGGAAGGATCATTTAAATTGAATTCTTTGTTTTACCTTCACCTTGTGCGTTTATTCCAGTCTGGTTATGGCAAATTGCGATGCCAGCCAATTATGTTTAGAACATTTTAATTGTGGGTTCAGAAACGATTCAACGTCACCCTTGCTGCTATTTAGAAAACATGCTCATGGTTTAAAAAACATGTTTTCATGTTTTGCCGTTTGTGTTTACATATGATTTATATTAGGAGGAATTACTTTAAAGAACGACCCATCTTTACATTGTTAACATTTTATTTGCAGTTAAAGAACGATTTCACTTTCACCCATCGTCACCTTGTTTAAAAAACATGCTCAATGTTTACAAAACTTGGCTTCAATATCTATACAGTGTGAGATTACATAATAGGTATTATATTAAGAGGATATCTTTAAAGAACGACGCCCTTTGCCCTTGCAAATCAGTTTATTTAAGGGTTAAAGAACTTCATCACACCCTTGCTTGTTTTGGAACACGTTAAGAATGATTCAACTTAGCTAGATCATTGAATTGAATATTTTGAGCACGACCCATCTTCACCTTGTTTTAGAAAAATGCTCAATGTTTACAAAACAATTCAATATTACAGTTTGGTGATGACATATGGTTTATGTTACGAAGGGTATCTTTAAAGACGACCCATCTTCACCTTTATTGGTTTTTTATAAACATGGCAAGGGTGCTATGCCCGCAAATATGTTTAGAACATTTTAATTGCGTGTTAAATACGATTCCACTCCACCCTTACTTGCTGTGTAGACAACATGCTCAATGTTTAAAAAAACATGTCATATTTTGCAGTTTGTGTTTACAACGGTTTATATTAAGAAGGATATTTTTAAAAACACCCTCCTCACCATTGTAACATTTAAGTTTGTGTGTTTAAAGAACGCGTCCCCTTCACCTTTGCTTGTTTGGGAAACACGTTACGAATGATTTTTTAGAAAACATGTTCCAATTGCGATGCCAGTAAATTATGTTTAGAACATTTTAATTGTGGGTAAAGAACGATTCACCTCCACCCTTACTTGCTGTGTATAAAACATGCTCCATGTTTAAAAAACATGTTCAGCAATTATTGCAGTTTGTGATTTACAACAATATTTATGTTACGAGGATATCTTTAAGAGAACACCCATCTTCACCTTTATTGGTTTTAAAAACAGGGCATTGGCGATGCACAAATTATGTTATAAACATTTTAATTGCGTGTTAAAGAACGATCAACTCCACCCTTACTTGCCTGTGTAGAACACATGCTCAATGTTTTAAAAAACATGTTCAATATTTGCAGTTTATGTTTACATACGGTTTATAATTAAGAAGGATCTTTAAGACTACCATCATCACCATTGTAAACACTTAATTTTGCGTGTTAAACGATTCAACTCAACTTCAACCCTTTGCTTGTTTTGGGGGAAACCGTTAAGAATGATTTTTTAAAAACAGTCACTTGCGAATGCCAGTAAATGATGTGTTAGAACCTTTAAAAAAATTGTGGGTTAAAGAACGATTCAACTCCACCCTTACTTGCTGTGTAGAAAACATGCTCAAGGTTTAAAAAACATGTTCAATATTTGCAGTTTGTGTTTACTATGGTTTATATTAAGAAGAATATATTAAGAACGACCCATCATCACCATTGTAAACATTTAATTTGCGGGTTAACGAACGATTCAACTTCATCCCTTGCTTGTTTTGGAAACACGTTTGAATGAGTCCTACCTAGAATTATCCCTTACATGTATCTTTGTTTAACCTTCACCTTGTGTGTTTTTATTCAATCTTGAGTAATTTGTTTTCTAAAGAACGGGTTTTTCAAATATTCTAAATTTTGACTAGACACCTGGTAACTTTGTTGTCTAATCAGGATACTAATGGAGTAATACGATGCTAGTAACGTATGTTTAAAAATATTTTAATTGCGGTTAAGAACGATTCAACTACTGCCGATGCGAGTAAATTATGTTGGAAAACATTTAATTTTGGGTTTAAACGATTCCACTTCACCCTTGCTTGTTTTGGAAACACGTTAGGGAATGATTCACTTAGAAGATCCTTAAATTGATTTTTGTTTCCAAATATCTAAATTTTGACTAAAGAAAACCTGAGTAACTTTGGTAGAAAACCGTTAATTGCGTTACAAAACATGTTTAAATGTTAAGATGTGGGGTTTTA
>JAMKCH010036374.1:0-58842 GCA_023653785.1 Ophioderma brevispina
CTGGAGCTATATAAATTTGGTAAAATAGCCTATCAGATGGGCTAACAGCCGCGTCCATTCCCGAATGGCCGGGGCAATTTTGCCAAAACAGACGGCTATTGGCCGTACGAATTATGAAACAGACGGGCCAAACAGCCGTGACCATTCCCGAATAGCCGGGCGATTTTGCCAAAACAGACGGCTATTGGACGTACGAATTATTAAACAGACGGCCTAACAGCCGCGGCCATTCCCGAATAGCCGGGGCAATTTAGCCAAAACAGACGGCTATTGGACGTACGTACCCTTGACCAATGGGAGTCGCTCTTTGAATTAGTGAAACAGACGAGCTAAGAATGGAAGCAAAAACAGTAAAGTCACCACCAATTTTTCCATGGAAAGAAACCCAAAATCGCAAAGACACCATGGAGACTTTAAAAGTGTCCATGGAAACTTTTAAAGTCTCCATGGAGACTTTAAAAATCTAAAAGTCACCACAGATAATAAATCAATATACCAATGGAAAAAGTCATTTAAGAGATTAAGAGAATTACAAGGTAGGCCTATTGTCAGTAGAAGGAATACTAAGAACCGGATGTGCAATCGATATTGAGCCAAGCCTCTGAATGCATCCTAATTTGTATATCAAGTACAATGCCAACGGTATGTGAAATAAATTTAGGCACACAACGAAACTGCTCAATTTTGTGTTTTGATACAAGGTAACAATTAACTGCCAGGACAATTGGCTCTGAATGTGGAAAATAATGAAGTCCACAAAATTATGAAACTAATATGTCAGACTTTACACTCAGATTAGACGTAATAAACACGTTACACGTTAATTTTTTAACATAGGCCTACTAAAGCTAAAGTCTGAGACCAATTGGGTTCAGCTCCTCAAAAGAATTGAGTCGCAACTTTTATTTTTAAGAATGTTAGTGTCTATGTTCAGTATGTCAATTAGCGTTTGACTTTCATTTTTTTAAATATCTTGCGACAGACGTATTTCAATAAAAACAAAAATACTTTCAGTCAGGACAATTTTATTTAACTCACTTCTGTAACACATCCTGCCGGATAATGTCCACGTATCTCACATATAAAATGTCTGTTTCACTTTGATCAGCTGTAAAATCTGAACCGATGGTCACATTGTAACCAAACAAAAAGTAAATTAAAGCCTAATATATGCAGAATTTTAATATTGATAAATTACATTTATGAAGACATAATATTCTATTCACCAGACTCGCCCCCTTAATAAAAATTGATGTTTAAATAAAAAATAAAGTGTTTAGAAAGTGAAGGCAAGGTGGTGTTTAGAGGGTAAATATTTAGCAATTAAACACTTTATGTTTAGAAATTAAACACATGGTGTTTAGAAAATAAACATTTGGTGTTTAGAAATTAAACAGTTGGTGTTTAGATATTTGACATGTTTAGAGATTAAACGTTTAGAATCGTTTAATCTCTAAACATGTCAAAAATATTAAAAGGCGCAATAAGAGATTTCACATACCAGGTTCCAAAAAAAAAAGAGGAAAATCGAAAGCCCTGATTTTCACACTGATCATTGCAATAGCTCTATCACCAATTCCCGTCTGAAAGAATTAACCCGAGAAATATTGCTTTGTTACAATATTCTGAAACATCTAATTTCGTATTGGAACAAATACGAAATTCAGCCTATGTTTTATTGCCCTGCGCGGGAGCGCGGGGCTATAGATGTGGAGTAACTTGACAGACATGGAGTTTTTGCTGCATTGAAGCCTGAAGAGCCTTGGTCATAACAACTTTTCATGAAAATTGAAAATGATGATCAGTGCTAAAATTACGTAATGGTTGTGATGAACATGGCATAAATATATAAATATTAATGCAAACACAAAATAGTTTTTTTGTAAGTAAAATGATGATACAGTGTGAGATAGATTGTATTTTCAGTGTTTTTATACAAATTTATATTGGATCTGTACAAGGTTCTATTTCCACGTGTTTAAGTGGGGTCAAATATCAGCTAGGCCAGTTGGGCGAAGTGCCAGCAGTGCCTTGGTTTATCATTGCATATTCAAATATTGAAGCTTGACATTCTTTAGCTGACCATCAAGTTACGACGATGGTCGAGTCGACATTTAAGGTACTACAGTAAACTTGAACAGGAGTATACTGAACTTGAGTTAAGTTTACGATACCCTTATTTATACCACAATTTTCAATAAAGTCACATACACTAGCATTTTTTGTTTGGAAAATGTTATTTATCCCTCAATTCTTGGCTATTTTCGATGTTTTAAATTTCTGTGTCATTGCCTTGCGCGGTGCGCGGGGCATAACATTGGGTGCCCAGCACCAACATGTGTTCTTGTATTGTACGGTGCGGGCCACTATTTTTTTTGCCCTCAAGTAGGCCGCGTCTAGCGGGCGAGTGGCAAGTATGGGGCCATGGATACCCCATATCTTTTGGTATCGGTAGGCGACTGGCATAATGCTGGAAATTGGGCTAATTCCTAGAATACTTAAATGAGTTAACAGGACTGTTAGCGCTAAAAGTTGAAACTTAGACTAATTAATGAAATTATCAATTAACAGAACATCTTCAGTTCATATAACACTACTTTGGTACCATTTATTACTAATGACATGAATGAGGCGCATGCGAAGTAACATAATAATAAAAGGAAAAAAAACTAATGCCACAACCTCTATCTGATGTAAAATTGAAAGTAACAGCCTTCCCTTAAGGGTGAATTTGGCTGAATGCTCTGGAGCCTCAGGGACGACGAGTAAGGATTACTGAGATTGCGTGCGCATGGCGATCAGTTTTCAACAGACTGGTTTAGATACACTATATCGGACCAACAAACCTGTGTGAACGCAACTAGTGTGATGTTGACGATAGTACCAAGATTTTATAAGGTATGGGCGGGAATTAAGAGGGGCATGTCATTCCTCTACTCGTCGTCCTGAGGCTCCAGAGAATTCAAGCCAAACTTCACCTTCAGGTAAAGGCTTGTTTAACTTTCAATTCTCTGTCTCCATCTGCCCGACGAGAGGATTCCATGAGATTTTCAAAGCCAACGTTAGCTAAACCATTCCCTCTTAAGAATTTAATACAAAATACTTCAACACCCATACATAATTATAGCATGTATAGGACAACATCCATCTGCGATTTCGTAGTATTATTATTAAACCATAAAGTTCAATACCTTGGTTTTTTTCCCAAAAATTTTTAAGCTAGTCACAGAGTCACTACTGGTCCAGACTACCTGTAAATTTTTCATTGTGATAACTACATTTCAGTTTTTGATCAAGAGCTGTAACCTGAATAATAATCCACACTTGAGATCTTCTAATTCTAGGGGTACACTATGTAACAAGCACATTTATTATTCCATTTATCAAAATTCCAATTAACATTTAACATTAGAATGCATGAGCTAGAGTGCAATTTATCTGACCAGTCTCCAGTCTACTTTGCGAGTACCCCCGCTTGGCAGAATTCTGGGCCGTCTCGATCTTTTCTTGTAGTAGTCGCGAAATTGCTGGATCTACTCCAGCCAGCTGTGTTAAAATCTCAGTTAATGAAACTCCTGCTGCATATGCTCTGGATGTAGCAGTGGCCCGAATACTATGAGGTCTGTAAGTGTCCACCTTGATGCCAGCTTTCGCCATCATGGTCTTCACCCCCATCGGCCAATCGTTGATGCAGATACTTTGGCATGTGGTTTTGAATAACTGACAAACAGCATGTTTCAGTTCCTCTAATGGTCGAGTCTTTCAATGTAATTCAGTTTCGAGTCGTATACACCACACACTCCGCGATCCACAGATATGCCTCCATTTCATAAGGCGGTGTGTAACCTGGACGGCTTTGCTTAAGATCCGATCTGCCACTGTAAACACATAGGCTGACTGTCTTTTTGTTCATGTTTTGAAGATACTTTAACATAGAAATGGTTTGCACTCGAGCTGCTAACACAATTGCCACCGAAAGTGAGTTTTCAAGGTCAAATCTTGAGTGATAATGAATAACTGGTGATAGGGCACGCAATTACTACTGGGGCATATTTTTACATTCCCAATTTTGAGTGTACCTATGTACTGGGGGTCTCAATTGTATTAAATGCCCGTCATAAATTTTGGTTCACCCAGGGTTGTGCTGCTCCAATAGTGCAAAACTTTTTCCCATGACAACTGGATAACCACAGCGAGCTGTGTTTATAGCACTAAATCCAAGGCCTTCTTCATAGCTCATTAAAAAATCTAAAACTCAGTACTGGGTTGCACAAATCAACTTCTCGTCAAATGCAAAACAAATGGCAGCGCTGATATTAGGTCCCGTACTGTTTGTGTGTGTGCCCATTTTGTTCCATGCGGATAAGATGATGCTTGTAGCTTTGCTCGATACTTTTTGTTTCTGAGGAGTGTCCCGATATTTTTCCTGCGAACATCGCAGTGCTCTGGCGTGTAGTGGGTATTCTTTTTCGGTATTGTGTCTTGATCGTTAACACGTCCGTCCTTGGGTAACATACTGATCCTGCACCAGTAGGCTGAGAAACAACGTGAACCATGCTGATTCTGCCAAACAGGGAGGACTATATTGCTCGAGCTCGTCCCTTCCTTTTCTTCTGTAAGCACTTCCCCCTTCCCCCGATACTCTGAAATGGGGACAAATGTAATTGTTATTCCGATCCAATACTGAGAAAGCATCTACATATTCAGCATATGGTTCTTTGTTCCAGGAACAATTTGTTAGCATTACTTGAGCCAGTAGCAACAAATCATTGTCTTCCACACCTGCGCAATAATTTCAATCAATTTGTCAAAGACAGACTGTTTGCAAGGACCACTATCCTATCATTAAAGTGTCTACTTCTATAGTCTGCTGATACATTACATTTTCCAGCATATGATGATGCTGATAACCAAACACCTCATTTTAAACACCAGTTCCATCTTTTTTGTGTCATTCATTGGATTTGGATTGTTTTCCCTCCCTTATTTTTGAATGTATGTCACTGCAGTAGTATTGTCCATCAAGAGCTGTACATGAGAAGGGAGGTAAAGCTTCCCTGAACGCTTGAAGTGCCAGAATGCACAAAGCATTCAAGGGTAATTGATGTGTTTCCTGTGCCTCTGTGTTTGTCCATCTCCCCCCTCCCCCCCCCCCCCCCCCCCCCCCCCCCCCCCACCCCCCCCCTTCTCTTACGTAGGCATCCGCCCCCAGCCCTTAAAGAGTGCATTTCCGTTTTTCTATAGTGAGGCAATGGTTATCTCTGATACGTTTTTCGGAATTGATTTGGTACTTGACAAGCCACCAATTTAGCTCATTTTTCATCAATGGGGAGATCACCTGATACGATCATAGTCACCTTACATGCCGTTAGGGCTAGTTAATTCTTCTCCGATTATTCTAGGGGGGCTCTATAATGCAGTGGTCCCATTTCCACTGCCGAAAAAGTGGAAAACCAGTACAACACCTATGACTTTAGCGCCAGTTCGAATGTGTCACTATCTTACCTACGCAGATCCTGACACACGATTTCTGGCACATGTTTGATTTTTTTCTTGTTGAATGTGAACTTTCATAGGGTTGAATCTATGATAATCCAACTGCAGATTTGTGTTCTGGGGTTCCAAGTGGCAATTTTTGCCAATTCAAACAAAACCTCCACTTCAAGTAGATAATTGTGTCTTAACAGACTGTCAAAAGCTGTGCCGATTCCAAGCAATAAACATGTCATCGTAAACCCCGTTTATACTATGCCCCTGTTGTCGCAATGTAGCAATACGGTTTCATAATTTTTGTAATTTCTAGAGCACAAGCGAGCCCAGTTGGCAACAGGTGAAGTGGAACATTTTCCTTTCCATACCTCTCAGATACTTCTAAATCTGGATTTCACAGGTACACAATAATCTCATCCTTCAGTGTCTATTGAAGCCAGCTTACAATTTGGTGTGATTAGCCTCAATGCTTGCTCAAAAGTTTCCATCTTGAAATGAGGTATTCTATTCCTTGATTTAAATCTTGAGATTGAGTAATCATTCCTATAGTCACCATTTTCTTTTTTCGTAAGAAATGTTGGAAAATATTCTCCAACTGGAGTGACCTACTTCGCTAACACTGAGTTTGCACATAGGGCTTGCTATTTCCCTTTCATGAGGGTTTCCACTCCTGTTTGAAGTGAAAGGATCTAGGATTTAATGGAGTGGGGCTCACCAGCCTTCCAATTCAATTGTGCAGCACAATATGTTTTGGCAGATTTCTGAAATCTTGGGTAATACTTCCCTTGAATGGAAATTGTTGCAATCGACCTGCTACAAATGAGGTCTGATTTGCTTTTTTCAGGCCTAGTTTTTTATAGGCCTATCACCTCGGCTTACCCTGCTCACCCATTTAGTTTTGGATCAGGATATCCCCTGGGAGCCCTCCTCTAGCACCACGAGCTCTGCCTCTGGAATACATGTACTGCCCCTTTGACTATAGTTCGTTGGTGGGCCTCTTGCATGATTACCCCTGGTGATATCCTCTATACTCTTGGTACTGATAGCCACATCGTCTCTGTCGTCTTTTGGGCCCGATTTGTAAGTTCCTACGCATGATAACTTGATCGCACATTTTGGAGCTAGAGAGACATCCCTGGTCTGGTTAATCGATCGCCAAGAGCATGTATGACCGTGAAATTGATAGAAAAATCGTAGAAAAATCGAGAAAAATCTACGCTCAAACAACACATTGTAACCAACAAAAAATCGTGACGTATTGACTATAGGAATACGAGCATGCGTATTCACCGCCGTGATACTGCAGCCCATTGCAGTCACTGATCTCTACACACAGCGCCAATTCTATCCGCTATATTTCAGCGGTCCTTTTAAAATTTTGAGAATCGTTTTGTGAATTCGATATAAATTGTGACAGTCAACTAACAAAATATACTACTGGCTATGTCACGTCATTAGCAACACGGTTACTTCTCCCAGAAACCACGAAGAAACCCCGAAAACGGAGAAAACTAGATCTCCCAGATACACCAAAGAAGACGCCCCAAACTAAAAGGCTAAGCAAAAAAAGGCGCCATTGGTTACAACAGCATCATAGAGCCGACACTGTCACTGCCCCACCCCCAGTTCAACGACAACGGAAATAAATACATTTCGTTTTCAAATTTAATTAAGTTTCTTGAATTTTAATATATTTTTAGAGTCTCTGCTACACGTCAGAAAGTCAGTCGCATTCCATGTGCAACGGAAATAAAGAAAGTGACCATGAATCAAGATCGGTCAAGTCGATTCATGTTGACATGATTGTCGGTAGTTGACATGGCATGGTACTATTGGTAATTGAATTCCCCACCCTGTTGTAAATTAATGACCTGAAAAATGGCAAAAAATTGTCACCTGATAAAAAATTGCATCCTCTGTTAAGAGCTTTCTTGAGGGTGTTTTCTCTTCTATAGCCAGGTTCACGTCACGGTTTCCGTAACGCTATGCATGTATGGGAATTTTGTGAGAACTTCTAATTTTAGAAAGTTAAATTGTACAGTTGTATTTACAATTTAATTCAAACCTACTATTCAGCAATGATGGTGAGTTGCTTCTCTTGCTAATGATGCATTTAAACTTATTTGTGTTTTTGATCGGAAAAAATGAAGTGGATTTCTTCTCCCCAGTTGTCGCATTTGTTCACCCTTTCCAACGCCGGTGCAGAATTCTGGCAACATTTTGTTTCGCTGGCATTTTGAGGCCTATTAAATGGCATTCGATTCTTGATTTTGTTTCCATCGAGTTGTTTCTAATATAGTATGTACAAATACCTTAAGGCTGACTTAGGATCCCAAACTGGATAATTTTATTTTTGATTTTTATTCTCTCCAAGCCAATTTTGCCCAGACTTCTATGGGCCTTAGTCCCTATGACTGGAACTGCGTCTAGTGTTTCCATAAGGTGATAACCCATCCTTCTGACACCCTTTATGAATTTCTGAAACCTATACAGAAATAACCACATAAACCCGTGTGGTTTTTCAGAGGCGATCCAGGATTTGAAAACGTAAAAATTACCGTGGGGGCTGAAAGGCCAAACTTGTCCAAAAAAGGTCCAAAAACGGGCTGATTTGCAGATTTGAGAATTACCGGGGGCGCGCGCCCCCTCAGCCCCCCCTCCCTGGATCCGCGCCTGTTTATTCCGTAAGGTTTCCGAATTAATAAGGGTTCAGAAAGGAAAAACCTTTCTTGACCAAAGTAGCAGGGTTTGAAATTATTAAACTGCCATTTGCTGCCCTAACTTAGCCTTAGGCTAGGTATGAATCGTACTGCCACCATCCAACCCTGGACCATCTTTCAAAATTCAACATCACGAAATGCAGTTTATTGTTGAGGCGGTTGAATTCATAAGGTCAAGGTTGTGGCACAAATGTGGCATGAAATTGGCTATGGATGAATTTAGTATTCTACCAAACACTTAAATTCAGCACCTTAACATGCGGTTTATTCTGTCAATGTTTGCCAATTTGTAGGGTGGTGGTGGGCAGTGGCGGTGCTACGAGGGGCGTGAGGGGGCATTTTCCCCCATTTTTTCTCTTGAGTGTCAGAAATGATATGATATCATAGAACTGTGGACGAATTGAAATCTCTTGTGCACCTTTAAAAACAAATTCTTATTGATTGTATTTGACCATTTAAAAATCTGACTTTTCAATTCTGGGACACGAACGGCCAAAACACACATGTTGACGTGCTTCTGCTTTCCACGGTGACAGAAGCGTGTCTCTGATAGAGCAACAGAGTGGCAAAAAAAGTTTGTATATTGTATGCGTAACCCGGGATCTAAAGGTGTATGCCGTAACCCGACAAACATTTGGAGCAAAACAGGGTTCATTTTTTCCAAAAAAAAACGATCCTGATAGATTTTCCTCCGTTATGGCAAACATTTTTTTTTTTGCCTGATTGGTGCCTTGCTTGGTCACTCACACATAAAAAGTTGGGTGTACTTGTGACAGTGTGTGTACTTGAAACATGTTCACAAGTATCAAGCGACATGTACTGTGCATCGCATGCCAAGAATTAAAAAAAATAATTGTAATTGCCTCTTAAACTTAGTGATTATTGGTATGAATCATCGGCACATATATAATGAAATATCCCTAAATAAAATGTACCAGATGGTTGTCAATGGCCATTGGAGCCAGCGAAAATATATCTCGTGACTCAGCAAGTTTGCCACAAGCCTACAATCTTTGTGAACTGCGTTGAGCACACAAAGTATAGGAGACGAGTTCGTTTAGAAAGTTTTATTGCAAAAAAACTACACTTATAAAACCTCAGTGATGAGAAAAAGGCTAAAGAGGGGTGTTTTAGATATATTTTGTGATAACAAAGGTTTAAGTGGGCCGAAACACTAACAACCATGAAAAGTGGGACATTTTAAAAGGGGTAGCGTATATTTATAGGTTTATCGCAGTCGCACTGTAACCAACGGATCTCTATACAATGGAATGGCTACACAGCAGTAATTGCATATTAGATGATGGAGAACGGGCGGACATCTTGTCTACCGAATACAAATTGCATTCCAGAGACACCTGTTAACAGAAGTTTATCCTGGGTGACGTTTTAGAGACATGCATCCCCTATGCACAAATGACAATGAGATTGTGGATTATTGATGTAGTTGTTATGGCGATTATCCCACAATTCAATGGGAAACAAATTTTTGTATAAATGACCTGGCTCTTAACCCACTGCTTAGGCTCTTTTTGGATGACCATATGGCCATCAGTGCCTCAATTACGAAGCCCAGGTTTCCAATCCATTGTATGAGATCAGTGTTTGAACCCATAATGCGCGGTCAGCACTCTACGTTTTCAAATTATACCGAGTAGCGACTTCTTGTATGATGAAGAGTTTCCTAATTATTTAAAAAGTATAGTTCTCAAGTATCCCAAGAATCATTTTATAAAAAGTAGGCACAATTTAAATGTATTGCCATTTTTATTAAATTTATATCTTAAACTTAAATGGAAAACGTTAATTAACCCTAACCGGCGAGAGGAAACGAGACGGGCAACGAAAACGTGGTACCGTACGGAAATGCTTTTCGTTGGCATAGGGCCGTCAACAACTATTTTTGTCGCGCAAATGATCTCATTGGCTTCATTGCATCTGGGCCGTTTACAGAAAATGACGCGATGTTTTTCGTTGCACCTGGGCCGTCTTCCAGGAAATGACGCGATGTTTTTCGTTGCACCTGGGCCGTTTTTCCGGAAAATGACGCGAGGTTTTTCATTGCATCTGGGCGTTAGGACTGGAAATGATGCGATTGATTTTCACTGCATTTCGCGCGGTGTGCCCGCAGAAGGCGCAATGCTTAAGGCGGGTGACACTGTGCCCATAGACGATTTCGATGGTGATAGCGCCACCATTTCGATAGCTATTGCGGTTAATTATGCAAAACGTATTTTCATGACGTAAACACGGAGCAGGAGTAGCATAATAGCGCCACGCACGAACTATGATGTAGCGTAATAGCGCCACTCAACGACTGGCGAACTATAACTACAAATTTCATGCAGATCAATGTGCAGTACGCATCCATTATTTATTTATTTATTTATTACCCTGTTTTTTATTGCCATTTTCACGCGATGTTCTCGTTGCAATTGGGACGTCTTTCCGGTAAATGGCGCGAGTTTTTCGTTGCATCTTGGACGTTTTCCGGGAAAAATGACGCGAGTTTTCGGTTGCATTTGGGCCGTCTTCGGGAAAGGCGCGATGTTTTTCAGTTGCATCGGGCTTATTGACTTACGCTACTTATTCCTGTCCCGGAAAAACGGCCGAGATGCAATGAAACGAAAAACTTTGGCTCGCGTTGCATCTGGGCAGTTAAAAATAAAAAATATTGCTTTCGTTTGCATTTGGGCGTCGGCCGGCAAAACGACCCGGTCGGGTTAGGGTTAAAACTGTGTTTTAATTTCCAATGTAAATTCAGTGGGATAGTCTTTCATACAGGCAGAACATGACTACCCACGATCATCTTTCAGTTGGTTTGTAAAAGACTTTTACATGGCTTGTGGCAAAACGTATAGTGTAAATAATAACATGGGCGGCTTCGTTTAAAATCGTCTACGCTCGAAAGTAAGCATTGCAAAATGGTGTTTTCTTCGCAAGGAAAAACTCCAATGACCATGAAAAACCATATGGTACGTCATATTCATATGCCCGATAGATTTCTACCAATTTAAATCCCTTTAAAGGAAATAGATTTTTGTCAAGCTCAGTTTGCTTACATTCATAAATATATGTATCATACATCACAAATTCCCGAAAAAATAAGACAATTTGATGTAAAATTAACAAATGAGGTCAAATTTAATTTTTGCTTTTTTGCACATACGAAGAACACGGGCGGATTTTTCGCCACGGGCTTCATCGATCAAAAGCGCCCAACTCGGGACGGTCAAAGTGATGACCAAAACTATCGTGTTGACTCAAATTGTTATGCTGACACTGTAATATTGATGGAGAAGTAATAATAAAAATAGAAAAAAAAAAAGTACAGAATGAATATTGGTTTCATTGCGTTGTGTTTAATTATTAGTTGACGTGCAACACTGCGATACTGATGGTCACAACGACGGAAATCGGATGGTCTCACTTTGATGTCACCATTTGCCTGCGATGTGGATTTGTCGGAATCGTTTCGAGTAAGATATGGGCGGGGAATTAAAAGGGCAAAATACTCAAATGTGGACAATTTTAACTTATTTGATTATTGTACTCTACGTTACTTAGGTTCCATCCATACCAATTTTCCAAATCTTTCAGAATCATGAATATTTCCTTTAAGGGCACCCGTTGGCCTTTGTATTTTTGGAGTTTTGTCTGAAAAAAATTGCTCAAATTAGTGCAAATCATTGAGAATATCTGTGTTTTAACCATAACAAGTCACCGGGGTTTTCCCCGAATATAGTCGATCTTTTTTTTATTTTTGACGAACGAGAATCAATGACAAAAATTTTGGATTTCATTGGCATCTCGGACATTTCCGGCACCGGAGTAAGTGGCGTAAAGTTGTTACCGGCCGAGACGCAAGATAACCAAGATACCTTCTGGGGAAAACAGTCCGGGAAGCATGAGAATCATTCATCTCGTGCAGGGAAATGGTCCGAGGTGCAATTGAGAGGCATTTTCGCGTATGCAAAAATTAATGTGGAAGTCGAGAAGCAATGAGAATCAATGGCTGACCAGTTTTGACTGGTAATTGACTCTCATTGCTTCAGGAGGGTAGAGTTTAAAGTGGCGTAAAGTCGTTAACGGCCAAGAATCAATGAGAATCATGACCGTCTGCGGGAAACGGCCGAGAGGCAATGAGAATCATTCATCTCCTGCGGGGGGAAATTGTCCGAGATGCAATGAGAATCATTCACCTTCCTGCGGGGAACGGCCGAGGTGCAATGAGTCATTTTTGCAAACGCAAATAGTTTTTAAAAGTCGAGATGCAATGAGAATCAATTCTGACCGGTATTGATGGGTTATTGCATTCATGATTCTCGGACTGGTTTAGGGTAATAAAAACTTTCAGGTCATTTTAACATCCTCTTCTCAAATTAACTTTATCTTTGAACTTGAAAAGCAGATGTTATGCAATTGATGGAAAATGCATTTGTTATGACATAAGAGAACATTTGTTTTAAAGAAGCGCCCCCAAATTTGCCCGATATTTTGAAGATTTTGGCACAGTTGCCTTGGTAATCAACTACCAAACAATACCTGCGAATGGTAGAGGCTCAAAACTTTCTGTGTCGCAAAAGAAGGAATTGCGTATTAGATTAATATTGGAGATTTTCTCCGATAATAATTCAAGTCTGATGCTGGAAACATTCTTCCAAGATGAAGCGTTTCCAGATCCGCTATTAAATTACAATCAGGCCATCCAATTGTAATTACAAAATGCTTTTCTTGTTTATGGACAAATACGCAATTTTGAGCTTTCTCACTCGCAGGCTATAGTTAGTTAGTTACAAGTGCAAAAATAGGCAAGGTAATTAAAGGGGCATTTTGTGATCAAAGCCTTGTCCCCTGACTTGGCTAAAAAAAAGTTGAGATTTTTTATAAGTTATGTGCCTCATCTGATGTGCCGGCCAAAAAGTCAATCAGAATCATTTAGTAAATTAAATAGTCTTGAGTCCGAGAGTAATTCGAATCAATTGGCACCCCGTGATTATTTTAATGACTCTCAGAGGGTTAGGGTTAATCAGAATAAGTGTTGAAAATCGCAAAATGCACCTTATAAATAATAATTTCAATTTCGATGCGCAGAAGTGAATTGCCCCCCTTTTTTGTCGGTTTACTTTGTTTAATAGTATTTTTTTTTCTCATTTAGAGTTCTTTTTGGAGACATAATTCCACCAAAGGTTGCCTATCTTGAAGGTTTGAAGTTGACTGAGCGGCACTTTCCAACTACCAAATGGTGATTGTGTCCTAGCAGACTGCAATATGAAGACTGGTATTCTTTCAATCAACCCATCGATACCTCGAAAAGGAATTGTTCTAGGAGCAGGAAGACAAGTTTCCAAAGGGACACAATTTTTGGGTGCCAATTGTGAAGAAGGGTCTGTGCAGGAAGCTCTTCTTTCAGCAAATGACTAGAGCTGTGGAGAGTTTTTGACCTTTTATAAGGGAGGGACTGATGGACCCTGTCTTCATGATACTGTGCATGGCGCTACTGACACTCCATTTGGCCATATCATCCCCCTTCAGTCCAATCAATGGATGAGAACTCTGCCCCTTTTGTGACTCCTCTGAGTGACAACCCTTTACTTGTGGCAGTAGTAGGGGAGCAGGTTCATCTCATCCAGTCTAATTCCAGAACAAAGAAGACCTTCTGTACTTGTCAACAGGGTCGTACACGTGATTGTGCACATTTGAAGTTGTATCGCGAATGGTGTATGGAACAAGGTGCCCCGGCAGTGGACGGCAATGATGAAGAAGCCACTCAAAAAACAAGCAACTTTGTATGTATTTCATCAAAGAAAATTACAGTGCCTCTTTCAGCTAGCCAGCAGCAAATGTACAGGTAGATATGTCAATAGTCTCAAAATGAATGTTGCATGTTACATTTTGTAAATAAACTGTATATTTTGTGTCTAATATCACTTGAGTTACCTTTTTAGGTTAACCTTAAATTTCGAAGCAATGTCCATCCATACATCCAGTGTGATTTTGCTTGAAGTCTATTGCCCACAGTGTAGAAATTTTATAAGGTTGTCCAATGCAATCAGAAAGACCTTATGTGGCATGATTCATGTGTCTCTGTGTGTGTTTTGTATACACCCCTTTTGGTTGACACATTTTCAACTTATAGTGCAGTGATGGATCAAGATCATACTTGGTATGCTTATATATTGAGACAAGTACAACCTTTAGAAAACTGGGCTTATGCAGATGCGGTGATGCAGTGAGCGTGCCCATGCCCAGCTCTGTTCGGAAATGTGACCACATGAATTCAAAGTCCACTCGATCAATATCGGTCACATTCATGAACAGCAGCTGGGCATGGGCGCGCTCACTGCATCACCGCATCTGCATAAGCCCGGTTTTCTTAAGGTCGTAATTTAGTCTTATGTGGGGTATGAAGTAGGTCAAAGGTCATTCAGGGGTCACTTTAGGTCATTATCTTGCTCTAGTGTACACCTTTTCAGGCCTTGTCTTTTAAAAATGCCTACGTAATACTGTGCTAAAATAAGCACTTCTGAAGATGAGTCAGGTGTGCTGTAGGTGTGCATTTTGTATCAAATTGTGTATTATTTTACCAGATTGAGGTGTGCTGAAATCGCTCACCTCAAGACCATTTTAGGTGTGTGATGGTGTGCTAACGCACTCCCACGCCTCAAAAGACAAGGCCTGCCTTTTGTTTGGCACTTTTTAAATTTATTGTAGCTTTGTTTTAGTCCAGTGATGGAACAAGTTCATACTCGGACTATGACTGATTTGGGCAGTTTAGAAAATGGACCAAAATGGGGCAATTTTTGTGAAAAAAATATACATTTTATTTCAATTACCTAGTTCTCAAGTAAATGATTGAGTTATAAGATTGGTGTTTGTTTTTTATGGTTAAAGGCTGACTCAGAGATTCCTGAGGAGGGCGCCCTCAATTTCCAAAAAATTTGCGTTATTTGCATGTACATATGCTTGTCCATATACTAATCACTGTGTGAAATTGTGCTAAGCTGAAATCGAAGTCCTTTAATATAGAAAATCACAACTTTGTTATAAAATTCCGAATCCGGAATTTTTGTTATACACAGTATCCTATGGACGTAATACTACACATAAATGTTTACTGCACTGATCAAAACGAAAAATCCGATTCATCTCAAATTTCGGAATTGTGCATTTTAGGTTACTATCTTTAGTTATAGTTGACTATTTTTCATTATTACACAAAAAAATAATATTTCGAAATCTCTGAGTCAGACTTTAAAGAAATATCAAAAAACCATATTTTTTATTTTTCTGTGTCATCAAAAACAAAGAACGGGTGGTTGCAACAACACTTTTTGTCTCGCCTGAACTTTGTTCGGCAGAGACTAGTAATCACTTTTCTGTATGGTGTCATCCGTCAATACTATCCACTGGTCAGTCATGCTGTCTGCCCGTTCGTGTTCACTGCTGTGACAATTTATCTGGTAGTACGGGATACAATGATGTAACTTCGTGGAAGAAGCGGGTCCCATGAGTTCTAGACCTGATTAGGTTTTGGGCAAAAATATGCTAATTAAGTATCTAATTGCATTAATTTACGAAAAAATTTCCCGTAAGGCTTTGTGTACAAGTTTTCTGGAGTTCCGTAAGGTGTATGATGATGTAACTTGGTGGAAGGGAGCTGGCTGGAGAGTTCTCGAACTGATTAGATTTCGGGCGTATTTCTGGCCAAATTAAGTTGCAAATGAGCTAATTAAAAGGGGATTGGCCCGATTTTAGGTATGAAGTTTCATATTGATAGATGGGCCTTGTCACTCAAAAACACATCTGCAAAAGTTGCGCGCAGTATATTTCAATGTTTGAGCGAGAGCCTAAAAACGTGATTTTGTACGCCCCATAGAATACTGTGTAAAAATTAATATGGTCGACCAAAATAGGGCCATTTCGCCTCATAACTTCCAACCAAACATCCTGTGGTACTAAGATGGTCACTAGGTAAATGAGAAAAATAGTAGCTTTCTTCTGATACCAAATGGTGACCATTCGGTAAAATCTGGGGCTCTGGGGACGAGGCTATTGGCGATCGGGCCATGGACCTTTAATATGCAAAAATCAGCATAATTGCTATAATTTTGAAACAGTACATCGGATACAGAAAATTCCTTCAACCCCTTTCCAACTCTCCCCCCCCTCCACATTTCACCGAGAACTGAATTTGAAGAGTGACTCTCAGATTTTTTTTTTTTTGAAGAGTGAAATGCAAGGTTCAAGAATATTCACTCAAGATATGGAAGGAGTGAAATTGCTGGTGTATAATTTTGTCGGCTTCATTACTAAGACTTGCCAGTGAAAGAATTTTCAAAATATTTTGGCCATTTACTTACCTACATGTACTTGGGATTGTGAGGCTTTCAATTTTTTGATCTACCGGTAAATCAAAGTATTAAGCACATCTAATGCATTTTAACTTTTCTACAACATTTTGCAGAGAATCTGAAAGTGGTGTCGATCCTTTCCAGAGCATCTGGTACCAACAGGTCAGCGGAACAAACCATCTGTCCTAATGGCTTTGAATGGGAATCTGGCGATCCTGTTGAAGCAGGATGGATATGGGCTTTGCAGTCATCTAAAAGAAAAACTGCAGCAACACCCCATGTGAACGGTTAGTGGAGAGGAGACTCGTATTAAAGGTATTAATTTTGAAACTAAATTAATTTTTGAACGTATTGCAAAATCCAGGCTTATGAATTGAAAAATTTCTGTCTGTATACAACCAAAGGTAAACATTTTGAACATACCAAATAATGATTTTCCTTAACAACAGCTTTAAAAGCCAAACCAGGAATAATTGTAGGAGGACACAAATTCTGGGAGGGCTATTTGAACATTTGAAGAAAAGTGGGTCCACTTGAATTTTTTAAAGTTCATGTTTGAATTAAAAAAAATATGGTTACTACTTTGTGCAATAGGGAAGAGTTTATTTGTTCATAACATCAAATTTAATTAAAGTCCACACACCATGAAATTATGATTATATATCAATAGAAAGCTCTTGATATAAATAAAACGAGAAACATAAGTTTATTTTCTAAGGTCACCAGCTTTCTTTGCAGATTGTAATCATTAATTCATGGGTGTGGGACTTTAGATTAGTTCATTTGCTCATAACACAAAATGCACCATCGCAATTACCTGAAACTTTAAAAAAACCTTCTCTCAGGGATATCTAGTGAGCCTTTCACAAACAAAGAGGTGCTAGAATCACGGAAATGCACCTTTAACCATAAGATCTATCTTCTTAGTGAAATATGGCCTTGCCATGTTCTATCACATTACCGTACTTGCAAAAATGCAAGTTGTAATTACTCTAAGTACCTACTTTTTGTTTCCCACAATGCTTACATGTAGTGGTAAGTGTATGGTAATACCAGGCTCTCATATCGAGTACCTAGGCTTAACAGATCTTCAAAAAACAGGTCAAACAATCTGCCTCTTTTATCCCCTGACTTTTAAAGTAGGCTAAGAAAGGGAGTTGGTGTCAAATAAATGTGAAAGTTTTAGTGCCATTTGAAAATAAGAAGTCCAAATGTAGGTCATTCTTGCAATATAGGAATCCGCATTTATTGTTGAGATCAAAGTTCACATTCCATTGTCAAGGTCATCTGAGGTCAAGTTGTGAGATGTTGTAAGTGTTAAAGTTGAGTGAGAAGTATTGGGATGGTACCTTTGGGCAAAAAAGTGATGCAGATCATGTGAGAAGTATTGGGATCTACACTTTGGGCAAAAAAGTGATGCGGATCACTTGTTGCCTCCTGGGCATTTGTCTATAATTGGGGATAGGAGAATGTATCTTTATGCACTAGGTTTTTTGCTAAATTAGGAGTATGTGAATACTGTTTTTGGTTTTGCAGTGTATGACCGACCCTGCACTGGTGATTGCAGATGCAGCTGCGTTATGATGGGCAGGAAGATCTCCTCTTTAATCTTGATGACAAGATTTTCCTTCATTATGGCCTCTTGTTTTCCTACCTTCATCATATGTTGGAGGGAAGAAATCCTTTAGCTGCATGCCACAGGTAAGTTTCTAATTTAGACAATTTTATATGTATGGTATAGTTTACTAGCCAATTACCGATGCAACTGTGCAAAGATCTCAAAATATTTGGAAAATGTACTGTTATTGCTTTAACATGTACCAAAAAAAATAATTTGGCAATTTTTTTATCTGATTTTCAGCGATGAAATAAGGGCAACATTCTTTTTGAGACACCTGTAGTACTCTAGCTGAGGAGAAATGGTGTTTTACTGTGTTTAATTAAAAAAAAATAATCTGCAATTTTGTTTGAACCTGAGGATCCTCTCTTTATGTTTATATCCTCTTGTAGTATGTACGTTTGCCATGGTCCTTGTAATAATAATAGCAATAGCAGAGATTTATATAGCGCCTTATGCTATTGGCCTCTGAGCACTTTCACAAATGGCCGCTGACCCGGGGGGGGGGGGGGAGGCAGTTGTATTCAAAGGTAGATATGATGCGTGAACATGACTTCTGAAATGCACCCTAAACAAGTACTTCCACTGACTAAAAACATACCCTAAACAAGCATTTTTGTCTGTTTTTGCTACCATAAAAAGGCCTTTTTGTCAGTTTCTGCTACCCTAAACGAGTAAGCAATGCATTGTGTTGGTAATATATCCTTATTATCTGGCTTTACTCATGTTGCATTACTTCCAAATTACAATATTTTTTATGATTTTGATCTCGCGTACATCACAATTTCAGGGTTACGAAAAAACATACCCTTTTTTCCATAATTTGCTGTTTTTGACACCCTAATCAATGTACGCGCGTACACCGCCTGTTGGAAAAAAGAGACCCTTTTACGCGTTTTCTTTTTCACGCATCATATCCACCTTTGAATACAAGTGGCCCCCTGGACCGCTGATCACTGTGGCCCAACCATACCATAAACCATTTAGCATCATTTCAAGGGATGCAGCAGATCGAGGATCAGCGCTTTCCCTTATCAGCAACATACATCGAGATAGCCATCACAGCCGGGACCAGCTTCCCAATTCAAATATCGCATGGGTAAATCAGGACAACCAAGCGGTTAATTTCTGTCCAGGGAAATTACAAGACAGCTGAATCTCACAGGGCTCGAACGCACGCCTATACGCATGGATGAGCACAATACACTGGAGTCGAGCGCTTACCTGTTTGAGCTATCTTGTCCGCTTGATATCAAACCTGTGGAGGGTTTCTGTCTTTTATGACTTCAGAACAACAATTGGAGACATGGCATTATAAATAAGTTGAATTAACAACCCAGATGCATGAAATAAAGAAAAAGAAAATCTGAACTTCGTGCTAAGCATACAGAAGAGGATACAAACATTAAAAAGGATATCATAATTAAACAGGATTTTCAGGTTCAAAACTGTTGAGTCAAACAATTTCCAAGTATTTAGGTAAAACAAAGAGTCAGGCTTGCCTTTGTCTAACCACATTTATGCTTGGTCAGAAGAACCACTGGCCCAAGGGCTCATATATGGAGCGCACCACTAATGTCTCTGACACACACATTTTTGTACGGGTTCCAGTTACACTAGGCAACTCCCTGCAATACTTGAGGCATTGTGTTTGGTACGGTATCAAAATAAAGCTCTTTTTCTGAAGATTTTAGAAAATTTGCTTGCATATATGGTGTTGACCATCTACTTTTCACGTTATTTTCACATTAAAAACGCAATAGCTAAATTTATCACCCCGCATCACTCATATCTATTTGAAACCAAATTCTTAAATACTTTTTAACTCTCCGCTTGCACTAGGGTTATAGCAATCATACTTTACTGATGGTCTAAATTTGTATGTGTTGGACAGTGCCATATAAATGCATTTTAGGACTTTCTCATGCCTGTCTGTGGGAAATGTGACTCTTTTCCTGGGAAATGCATTTTCCAGTCTTGAGCCTTTGAATCATACATGTACAATTAGTTCACCAATTCACCCATAACATTTCTACTGTAAACAAAACAAAGATGGTTTTCAAGCTTCTTCCTCAAAACTTGCAATCATAAAGGAAAATTTGTTATTTTGTTATTTTCAGAGCCTACCAACGCAACCATGATGTACTTAGTGGAATGCCTTGTATTCCATTGCATAAGTTGCGTTTAGGGTGGAATAGCTTTGCCAGGCTTTTGGACATTGACTGGGCACTGTGTTTGAGTGTGCAAAGTGTGGCAAGGAGCCCAACGTGGTGATTTGTGATGGTACCTCACTTGGTTTCCGGAAGGACCTGATGGCATCGCTCAATCATGAAACAGCAAGTGACGGGGAGGTGCTAAGTGGGAGTAGACACCAAGATAGGGTTTTCATTGCAGGTGCCAAGGTGAGAAATCTTTTAGCCCAGTTTGCATATGCGGCGTAAACAGGCCACTGACAGAAGACGAATACCAAAGGTGTCTGGCAACTTTGCCATCAAACTCATCTTCTCCCGCTGAAGGAGGCTTCCATAAGGAAGACTTCCAACAATACCAGGCAAGAGGCTATGACGACAAGAGACAACACAGAAAGATTGAAAATTCTCAAAGCTGCAATTTGCTAGAATGTGACCAGCCTCTAGCTCTTCTTCAGGGTGTCTACTGATTACGTGCAAGATAAATTTCCTTCTCCATATCAGTCCAGGGGGGGTGGGGTGCATGAATTACGCAAGGACATTCCCCTTTTCCAGAGTAAATGGAACCCGTGCTGACTTTTACATATTCACAAGACTTCCCTCTTTGTTATTTGACTTCATGAGTCAAACACAGACCAATGGTACAATACCAGGGCATAAAACAGCTATACTCTCTGTCATATAAAATGCAAAGAAATCGTAACCAAACTCTACCACTAATGATGTTAAGGTGTTAAGTTTTTTTTTTAATGTCGGACTTATCTGAAACCACTTGCAGTGGAAGCTCTTTAAGGACTGTGGTATTCTTTCCATCACTACCAAAAAAGTCATATGTAAGTGATTTACTCTAAGTTCATTAAGTCTTAACATTGTCCCTCCCAATGGGGGGGATTGTAGTGTTGTGGGTTGTTGGTGAGGGGATGGGTGTTGCATGTGTTGGTGAGGGTGTCGGGTTACGGGGTGTTGGGGAGGGGGTGGGGTGTTGGGGAGGGTGTGGGGTGGTTGCGGTGTGTTTGGGAGGGGGTGGTTTTGGCGGGGTGTTAGGTGAGGGGTGGGGTGGTGCGGGGTGGTTGGGGAGGTGTGGGGTATTGTGGGGTGTGGTAGTGTTTCGTGTTTTGTGAGGGGTGGGGTGGGTTGGGGAGGGGATATCTGCAATCGTCCACTGTTTCTGCCTGCCAACTTTTTTGGGAAACCCTGTATTTAACAATTGCAATCTGGTCTGCTGCTCCTTGTCTTACAGTTATGCGCTAAAGCAGGCGAGACTTGTGATTCAAGAACGCCTTGTCATGGGTATTTTGATGAATAACTGTTTAATTAATTTTAACTGTTTCATAGCCGTACTGCAATTTTGATATCTTTATTGGAAAGATTGGTCAATTCTTTTCAGAAAGTTTATTTTTCATATGCTAGCATGTATATTTTGGATGTTAAGAAGTTTAAGCTCAAACTAATGTTTGATACTTTTAAATTTGGCAACGAAACACAAACAGTCCCACTTCAAGACTCCTGGCCATATCCAGTGTTTTGGGCCGACCTCTACTGTCAAATAAAATTTGTACCAACATTTTCATTGAAGTCTTAAGAACAACCTGAACCCTTTTCCATTTACTGAGAAAATTATGATAAAGCGAAACTTTACGGAAAAACGGTGTGATAAGACACACCTCTTTTTTATACTATGACTCTTTCAGCTGTTCGCAAAGTGTATTTTCCTAGGTCTGAAAGTGATACTTTGAAAGATATACTTGCTGAGCTCTGATTGGTGCCAGATTTCTTCAAGTGAAGCAACAAGTCTGCAAGATGCAAACATGTCCGGTCTTCCTGGTACATGACCTACTCGGTCCGCTTGTGGCATACTGGAATTGTCTGCATCAGGGTCCTAATAATGGGATAGATACTCGATCAAGAGAGTGGAGGGCATATAGTGGATGAGCCAGACCATCTGAAGTAGCATTATTGGTACCACCTGGGGGGGGGGGGGGGCAAAGAGGCAATATAAACCAGGGCTAACTCATACTATGACATACACGAAATTTATGAATTGCCATTCTATAGGGGTAAGCTTAATCGATCTAGGGGCTCACAAAGATTATACAGGGGGTCAAAATGAAAGCGGTCCAATGTTGTTGAATGCATACCAAAGATGTTCGTCTTTGTGATCGCAAGGATTAAATAATGTATAGTTTTGTGCTATCTTGACTTACCCTTTATGGAGTTATAAGCTTAAAAAACTGCAATTTAGGTCATGGGTGGGGTGGGGGTGGCTGAGGGGTTAAATTTTAGCTTCTATCAGGGTCAAATACTAAAAAACCAGTTCAATTTCAGTGGAAATGGCTCATATTTATTAATTAAACCATGGCCCTAATTAAAACGTAAATTTCTGCATTAACGAAGCGACTCCGTTGCTTTAAATTGCATTACCTTGGACTGTCTAGACCTCTTCTCCCATTCGCAAGAAGAATCCATACGTTGACCACGGAGTGGTTTTAGTTACTGGAGCATGAAGACAACGATGAGTTCCTATCCCTTCTGAAACTGTGGGCTTGCTGTCAAAATTATTCCTATGGGATGGGTGTAAATTAGTACTGGTATTCCTCAGTAGTAAGCCTCACACACCTTTTTTTGTCTTGATATTGTGCTGATTTTTATCTTTTAAAATAATTTCTAACACAAAATATGGCGCATGAAGTTCCAGTTTCTACTATTGTTTTCAATTTTAACTTAGACTCACTCTTTTTACCTTTTTCCAAAACACTTTTTGGCCAGAGGGTGCCAGACCAGATCCTATTTAGTGGTGTGGAAAGTCTTATGGATCGCCGGTCGCTATGTGGGCACTGTGGCGCTACGTCATCTCTGGTCACACGTCACTCTGCTAAATTAATTGGCAATTAGGGTATCTTATCGCAATGGTGGCGCTATCACTATCGAAATCGTCTATGGCGATTTGTACACAGTGTGCACCCACCTGTCTACATGTAACTGCATCTAATCAAAATTGGGTAATTAATCAAAGTCACCATACTACATGAGTTGTAGGTAATGTTTTAAGTGCGTGTTCCGATCGTCTTTGGGACCCCCTGAATTTACCCGAATAGTAACGATTTTGATATCAATAAAGGCCGTGTATTTTTCTCATTGTTGGTCCTGAAAATTGATCCCTCAAATCCATTTTGCTTATCATATATAAACAGAAAAAAAAAAAAAAAAAAAACAATGAATGTAGTGCTTAACCATCAACATTAGCACAGGAATTGAATAGGGCTGTTGCAATGTGCATTATTGTGCCTTCTACATCACACCGCAAATTGTTTTCCCGCGTACTTGGATGGGTGTATGTGCACGCGCCAGGCTCTCATATCAAGTAGAAAACACAACGGACATAAATCGGAACAACACCCTTTAAAGACACTATCAGTGATTGAAAAATCTTTTAAATTGGGCCAGGAATAGAATAGCTCCAAGTGAAGGATGAGGCTTAAATTCTCAAGATAGGCATTTTGGTCCTGTAAGTTACTTTTTCCCGCTGTAGAATTGACAGAAAGGAAAGAAAACGGGCAGTGTTCCACTATACGATTCCTCCATTCAATTCACTGTTGTGTATTGTCCGAACGGACAGGAATGACTTAAAATCTCCTGATTCTTGTCCTTATTGGTTGCTTCTGGTCTTAGGCATTTGCAGGTAAGTTAGGCTACCTGTACTTTGTTACGTACATGCAAAAATCCTGATTTTTGATGATTTTTCGATTTGCTATTTAGCAAATCACTGAAGTTGTCTTTAATTGATTGTATCTCAATTGCCTATTCCACTTCTAAATTTATATTCTTTTCTTGATAATCCCTTATTATGGAAAGCTGCAGTATTCCTATGAACAGTGGACAGGGATGTCTATTTGCGCAGCCAACCGAGGCATAAAGTTCAGTCTGGCATCCTTCATATCGGCCGGAATCCTTTACATTTTTTGCCCTCATGGGATATGTTATGGGTTCCAGGTAAGGAACAAGCAGGCAAAGCCCTGAAGTGTCCATTTTGATATCTTTAAGACTCGCTTCTCCAAAGCACCGGGTGTTATCATATATGATAATGCCTGCCGTCTACATGCATACTGTTTGAAGTTTTGTTTTATAACAAAAAATTCTGTCTAGTTCTCTTAAAGGTTCAACTAGAGATTTTTGTGGCACCCAAATATAGTGTCTGCTAATAGTAAATTCATAGAGATTAGACACTCAATAGATTTCTTTCCTTTTATTATGCTACAGAAACTCTTCGGGGGTCCTCCATTGTGGAAGGGCTAAAAATAAAGTTTGTGAAGTTAAGGGGAAAATTCCCTTTCTTTTTTCGTTTGGTTTGAACAACAAGCAGAGCTTCTTTTCAAAAGTTATGAGTCGAAAATTTAGCTTCCCAACTCAAAATTTGTATTTTTTTATGTATTTCATTGTTTTTCTCAACCTGCAATATTTAATATTTTCTGCTTAAAAACATCGCAAAAAGTAATGAGATGTTTGATCTTAATTTTCACTACTATGGTATCAATTTCAAAGTGCTTACTTACGAATTCAACTATTTTAAAAAAGGTTTTTCTTTTTTTAAAAATATACAAAAAGCTCAAAAAAAACAGTGTTTCGGTAGACTTAAGGTTTATATCCGAGAAAACCATGCAGACCCTGAAGAAGGGGGGTTCGCAAGTTTAAGTCAATGTTTGGTCCAAAGCATTGCTATGATGAACCCCTTTTTCAGTAGTCTCTAAAAAATCCATGTTTTTCTAGATACTACGATCTGTCACACAAATTGCTTGCCTTAGCACCCTTTTTTTTCCAATGTCATTTACATACAGTTTTTCCTTAAACCTCTCGCGAAGTTTTAGCACGATTCACATTTTGAATTAATCCTTTCAACCCAAGAACTTTCAACAGGCACCATCATAAAACATGTCAAGTCAATTCAGCAGTGTTTCTAGATTTTAGCACAAAGGTGCATTTGTTTTCTACTTCTAAAAGTGATTTTTAAGGCCAAAAAAGGATAAATTTTTGGTGCCCTCGTTTCTGATTGGTCAGTGTTTTCACAAAAAAATTTATCTTGGTCACAAGATCAAGCCTGGGCGACCTTAGAAGAAATAAAATCATGGTGCTCTCGCCCTCTGTTTACTATAAACACTTCCTTGAAGTTGGACAATGCATTATGGTCTGTGTTGCCAAACACTCAATTGCGATTAAAATAAATATTGATCCCTTATGTAGCTAGAAATAAGCACCAAAATGTCTATCACATTCTTGTGTCCTGCCTTAAGGCAGGAAAACACCTGTCACTTTTCACAGTTTGTTTTTGTTTGTGTAAGTTCTGTTTGTCTGTTGTTGATGTAGTCCTGTTGTTGAGAAAAGGTTAACATTTGGCTGTGATATCCTCAACTTCGATGGATTTAAACCAAACCTTGCATCATAGGTGCAATGTGAGATTCCTCATTTGTTGATGAGGCAAAGGTCACATACCAAGGTCAAGGTCATAGCCAGGTCAAATTGAAAAGGTAAAATTGACCTGAATTGAAAGTTGAAGTTCATTGACCAAACTTGTTTTTATGGCTAATACCGCAACCCCATTTGTTAGAGGTCCAAGGTCACATTTCACGCCAAGTAGTATGAGGCCCATCATTCACAAATCGCGACGGCAGTTGACACTAGCAGTCCGAGGACCACGATATTTTCATGTCTTTTATGTCCTTGCCTTTTTTTTCAGCAAAAGTGTTTATCTGGAGCACTTTCAACTTTCTTTGCAGGGTTAGTAAGGACAGTGCATGCATGCCAATGTTTAGCATATAAATTTTTTTTTTCAAGTCGTTCTTTATTCTGCCATAAGCTTACTCAGTTCGTGTTTCCCTGTGTCCAAATGTTTCTCCAGTGCGTTATCTTCAATGTTCTGATACATCCAGGTTAAAGAGACATGAGACATTCAATTTGTCGAACTCAGTTTTTTGGCAATTGGAATGCTACAATGTATTAGATCACAACCTGAAAGTGGAATAAGCTTAATATGCTTTCTTTTATGTATAAGTGGGGGATTTAGTATTTTCTGTCGTGCATGACGAAATCAAAGTATGGTTTTCTATGGGGATGATACGATAGTAGGCAATTCAAAACAGGTTTACGGTTTTCATTTGTAACTTGTTTTCCAAATAACCTTTCGAACATTCTCGGTAGGTGTTATATAACCGATCCAGTGCATTTGAGAGAAATGTGTATCCTCCATAAAATTTCCTCCTGTCCTTTAAGTGCCCAGTAACACCTGTCCAGAAGTCTTAGAAGATAGTATGGTCAGTTTAGATTTTGCGATTTTTTTTCACGTTGTTCCCAAACTCATTCACTAGAGAGAGACGTGTGGTGCTTTTCATTAGCATAGGCACCTGGTATGGGAACAACTTCTTAATTTCAAAAGAATGCCCCCCACGAATTATTCTTTTCCATTACTCACAGTTGTAAAACACCCCCCTTTATTTTTTTTATCTCCCTGGCGCTTTTTTTATTTTGGCATCCCTCTGAAAATTAGCACTCTATATAAATTCCCAGTAAATATGTATATAGATTCTATGGTGCTAGAGGCTCATGATACGGTCATTTTCTGTCATAACTATGCTAAAACGGTTTATCTTTTGCAAAATATCACACCATAAAACGAATCTTATAAGTTAACTTCACTATAAAATGTGATCAACTATGACAAATCAGTCTTGGAAAGGAATTTGAGGTCAAAATGTGGTGCGATATAATCCAAAGGATCCTGTCTCATACTCGGGTATACGTTGGTTGTCATGAGCGCCGTAGTCTCTTGTGCGTTTGTATACGTTCTTGCTCGGACCTGTGGAGTCAATAGGCGGGTAGGACACCTATACATGATAATTAGACTAATTTTGAATGAGTATACGTTCTCAGCAGTCTAGGGATTTTTGAAATGGCGCGAAAATTGAATTTTCAAATGCCTTTTTCTCAATTTCTTCTACGACTACAAGTTCGCAGAACAATTGCTTTAAATGAGTGTCTTCTTGCCATATGGTAAAAATTGAATGAGTTTATCAAGCCGTTTTGAGAATCATCAGCATATTAATGACGATTTAGGATTTTTTCCATAGAGCTCCATAGGACCTGGCATTGCCAAAATCCCAACTCAATAGTATCGAACATCGGGGTCCTCCCCCGCGCCCCCGCCCCGCCCGACAGAAGGTGAATTTTGTCATAGTGAAATTTGTCGTCGGCGTCTGGCATCTGTCTCCGTCTGTAACCGTCGGACCACGATCGATCTAGACGACACTTGCACTGACCGACCTAGTATCTCCGCTGTGGACCGACAGGTCCAATGCTTTACGCCAAAAGCAAAGTCATCTCTGTGTATTTTTTGACTTTTTCGCTCTTATTCCCCTAAACCTGTGTAAATCTCTCTCTCTTCTCTCTCTTCCCAAGTTATTCCCCTGGAATACTGTGCAAGTCCTCTCTAACCTTCTAAATGCATTTCACCAAGGTTAAAACTAAAGGTTTTAAACCTCCTACCAATCCCAATATCCAAATATGATTGAAACTTGGTATGTGAGTAGTGGGGTATGTGCAAGTAATACCCATGCAATTTGTTCATCATTATTTGTACATATTAGCGCACCAATTGCATATTTGCTCCGATGCTCATTACTAAAAAGTGTACTTTTTCTACAGACCCGAGTGTCCAAATTTTGACAAAAATTGGTATGTGGATAGCGGTGCAAGTAATTATACCCAATTTTGTGTCACCGAATTTGTGCATATTAATGAGCTTATTTGGCATAATTTGTTCTTATTTTGGGCTTATAACTAAAAATGGTGAACTTCTACAAAGATCCCATTACTGAATATGAGGAAACAGGTATTCGGGTATTAGAATGGCAAGCATACCCTTGTACTGTGTCAGTCAATTTTGTGCATATTAATGATCTATTTGCATATTTGCTCTATGACCCTTTATCAAAGGTAACTAATACAGGTATCTCAAGATCCGCATATAATGAAAGTTGGTATGTAGTTAGTTGTGGCATGCATACACATGCACTGTAATCAATTATTTGTGCATACTAATGAGTTTAAATGTATCTTGTCTAGGATTGTTTCCTTACTAACAAAGTGGGCACTTCTAGCCAGGATCCAAATTAAAACATTCTTGAAACGTGGTATGTGGGTATCGGTGCTTACAAATAATACCCATTCACCCTGGTCATTACTTAATGTACATAATGAGCTCATTTGCATATTTGCTCATCGCCAGGATCTTACTTGATGTTTTTTTAACTTACAGTATTTTTCATTCATGTCACCCAAGTATAACTGATAACTAATGCCTTTCATGCATACTTAGTGGGAATTGATCAATTTTTGCTAATCCCGTTATCAATGTTTTCCTACAACCACTGAATTCTTGACACCTATTTAAAACAATGTGGATAGTTCTGAGTTCTCTTTAAATAAATGTTGACACAATTTATCAATGTTCTTCTCCAAGACTCTGTAAGTATTACTCAGTGTACATCTTACAATGCCACTATATACTTAAGAATATTAGGTTAAAAACAAAAATAGACAATGTGGTGTTTCTATATTATAATGTCCAAAGCACAATGATTTTATTTTCTTATAAGCTGGTGCCCACATCTCTCCTCTCTAGTCAAGTCTCAAAAAAATTTTCAAAATGCTGACCAAGTCCTTCGTGGTTTCCCCACAAATAATTTCCCCCTTTTGCCAAAAAATAAGGGAAAATCATAAAAAAAAAGAACATTTTTTGAACAAACTAGGCAATTAAAGAGTTTTGGAAAGCCATTATACTTAATAGGCTATTAGTTAATATTTTCATAAACTTGTATTTGTTTCCTTCATGCGTTTTTAACCTCTCGTCCATAAAGCATGTAGATTGGTGTTTTTCAAACCATCAATATTTTCATGTAAAATTAGTGATTTTCACTCTCCTCATACGAGATTGGGTCTAGAAACACTGTGATTTTTTAGCCATATTTTCCATGAATGGTTTGTGGTAGGTTTCTACATATTCATATGGTTTCCATTCCTTACCCCCTTCTTCCTAGATTTTGAAATATTGCATGGTTTTCTCGTAGATCTAACTCTTAATTGCGATATCTCGGGAAAAAAAAAGTGGGAATTTTAACGATGTCATCCTTGTGATGTAATTTCTCAAAAACGGTGTATCCTAGAGACATGTCGTAAAAAGCAATGAAAATATACTAATTGGACTATGAGGCCGAACCTCCAGTTTGCAACTAGTCACATGGGAACTTGGTTTAAGGGAGGGGGGGTCTTTGGTGCAAAGTTGGCAAAAATTTTTTTTTTCATTTTTGATCAAAAAGCGTGTACATCAGGGCAAAATCAAAACTTTCAATTTTTAGGGACCCTGATATCAAAATTCCTTGTTGCACCTTTAAATCGCTCTTCATATGTTCTCCAATTTTGTGATATGTGATCTGGGAAAACCCCTCCACATTCCACGCTGTATTTTTAAATAATAAAGAAAATCGCTTAAAATCTGTTAATATTGTACTTTATTTATTAGGCAATCTTTGATGTGTGTATCAAGAAGAAAGAAGTAACAACTCAAATATAAATTTCAACACCATTGGCATTTTCCCAGATACCCCTCACATTTAATAAGAACACTAGGCCTAGTGGTAAAGAACACGGCAAATACACTAAAACTAACAAAAAAATTACCACTTCTAGAAATTGATGTTGGCTAAAATATTGACAAGCACCAACAAAATTTATTTACGCAAGCTTTCAGCTTTATTTGCGTCCATTAGCCATCAATTTAATACTAAATGACAAACAACTGGTGGCTCAAAGTTTGGAAGACCTGTTTTTGAAAATGACTCTTTACGGCTACCTTAAGAGAGTTGTACTGTGGACTAGTACACAATTGAATGAGCGCACAGCTGATACTTTAACAGTTCATAAGAAAAGGATTTGTCTTTGAAATTGCATGGTCGTATAAGCACTAATACCCGCAACATTGCAATTATGGAACCTTACACAAAGCCTGATTGAAAATCTCAAGTGTTCATTTTCAAAATGTGACATTTCATCTTTTCAGGCACACCCGGCTTTCCATTTCTTCACTATTTGTGCTGAATTGTAGGCTCTAATTAAAGTACAAAATGTCTTTATTTCACTGTTTGCTTGCGCTCTATTCATACCATATTATCACAAAACTGGTCAGTTATTTTTGCTAGGTTTATTAAGGCACTATCAGTGAATTTGCAATCATAAAATCAAAATAAAGTCATAAAAAAATCGCCATTTTTGTACACCTGTAACAAGTATAGCGATCCTAACGTCGTACCCTGCAAGTGCATATAGTCTTTAAGCCATAAGGAAATTTTAGCCAACTTGTATCGCTGAAAGGGGACACAACGATACTTATTATACATCCTCAGTACACTATCCTCTAACACAAAAATGCATTGATAGCATGTCTTGAATGTAGCTCTAACCATGTAGGACATTAAGGGTTACACATGGGTCCCATTTTCAAATGATCTGGTCCATTTGAAAGAACGCCACTACATCATTTGCCTAACCATACGGATTCCAAAAGGTATATTTTGTACTATCTACAACCCAAAGGTTTGGAGTTAAGATTAAACAGCAAAAAAGTCAAAAGGTTAATTTCAGTTGTACATGGGTCAAATTTTTAAGTTGCCCCTATTTGGATGCAAATGGTGCAATTTTTAGCTCAGCATACGTAGTATGCAGAGCTATTGTTATGGCTATGTGTTGACTATCTATAACTTCTGTCTGTAACACTTGCCATAAGGCATCTTGTGCCAAAAGCTTGGGCCCTTTGGAGCGAAATCGCGTGGTCAGAATAATAATTGACCCAAGGCCCCATGTGGGGTGTTCACGGATTTGGGTCAAAAGTCACGTGCCGATTAAAGGGGCATTCTTTGAAAATCTAATAAAGTCCTTATTGTGCCCCAACTAAATGTTATATCACTAGACTTGGTTAGAGAACCGCTGACCAAGGTCCATATGGGTATTCACAGATTGGGTCAAAGGTAACGGGGCAAATTAAAGGTGCATTCGTTGAAAATCTGTAAATCCTTATTATGCCACAGATCAATGCATTAATCACTAGACTTGTTTAGAAGAACCGCTGACCCAAGATCCATTGGGTGTTCACCAGATTGGGTCAAAGGTCACATGGGCCGATAAAGGGGCATTCTTTGAAAATTCTATTAAATTCTTCTTGTGCCACAAATCATTGCTATACTCATGGACTTGGTCAGAAGAACCGCGACCCAAGGCCCATTGGGTGTTCGCCGATTGGGTCAAAGGTCACATGGACGATTAAAGGGGCATTCTTTGGAAAAATCTATAAATTCCTTACTGTGCCACAAATCAATTGTTATAATCACTATAGTTTGTCTCATCTAAAGTTGAAGGTGGACGTCACTGCGATTTTTAGGTTGCGCAGCCATGAATCGCGCGCGCTATGCTTGAAACCATAGCATGATACGCACGCGACTAAAGGCGGCACGATCGATACGCTAGTGGGAATGCAACGACGCATAATGATCGTCACCTGCAACTTGAGGTGAGACAAGTATAGACTTGCCGTTAGAAGAACCGCTGACCCAAGGTCCATATTGGGGTGTTCACAGATTTGGGTCAAAGGTCACAAAATGGGCCAATTAAAGGGGCATTCTTTGAAAATCTATAAATCCTTCTGGTGCCAAAAATAAAATTGCTAAATCACCAAATGTGCTCAGAAGAATCACTGACTCAGTCCCCATATGGGGTGTCCACAGCTTTGGGTCAAAAATCACCTGGGCTGATTAAAGGGGCATCTTTGAAAATCTATTAATCCGTCTTGTGCCCCAAAATCAATTGCTATAATCACTAATATGTGACTAAGAAGGACCATGTCCCAAGGCCGTATGTGTTATCACCAGATTTGGGTCAAAGGTCAATGGGCCCATTAAAGGGGCATTCTTGAAAAAAATCTATAAAATTCCTCCTTGTGCCACACATCTTTTGTGCTATCACCACAGTATAGTCCGAAGAACCGCTGACCTAAGGGCCATATGGGGTGTTCATAGATTTGGGTTAAAGGTCATGTGGGCGATTAAAGGGGCATTCTTTGAAAATCTAGAAATTCCTTCTTGTGCCACAAAGCAATTTCATTAGCACCAGTTGGTGAGGAAATGGCTGACCCAAGGTCCATTAGGGGTTGTTCACAGATTTGGTGTCAAAGGGTCACGTGGGCCAATTTTAAAGGGGCATTCTTTGAAAATCTGTAAATTCCTTCTTGTGCCACAAATCAATTGTTAATCACTAGACTTGTGTTAGAAGAACCGCTGACCCAAGGCCACTATGGGGGTGTACACAAAGTTTGGGTCAAAGCATACATGGGCCAATTAAATGGGTTCTTTCAAATTGGTAAATTCCTTCTTGTGCACAAATCAATGGCTAAAGGCCATACGAATGACCTGCTGAGCTACAGCGCCAAGTGGTGCTCTTGTTTGGTGCAGGTCATAGTATTCAAATAAGGAATAGTTTGAGTGTTCACAAATTGCTAGTTCCCAAAGTAGGGGGAAGAAGATCCACGATCGACCTTTGTGACCACTATGTGACCTTTGACAAAAATCAATTGACATTCCCAATGCTGTTCATGATTTACTTCATATTGTTCGTCAGAACCACTGGCCCAAGATTCTTTTTTTCGAGAAGAAATGTGGGAAAGGGGTAATTAGGGAAGCGATACGTAAGAAGTGAGAATAATTGCATTTATTTATATCTGCCCAGTGACATTAACGTGTGATACCATATAATAAAAATTAAAAATTCATTTGCTATGTATTTATGACACATGTTTTTCTTTTCCTTTATATAGGGAACAGATTTCGTTCGGACCACAGTATTTGTCTTGTTGACAGGATGCATTGGCATGCGCATCGAAGCTGTTGCCGAGGTTACAGTATTGATACATACAAAGAGGACGCTTAGACCTAAAAGCCATAAATACGCAAGTAAATGAACAGAGAAGCTTGTCTTGCACGCCTAAGGGCCAGCTTGGCAGACATGTTACCCTGAATCAATTTTATTTTTTCATGCTGCCCTTTATCTGTCATTTAGGAACACAAGTAAGGCCAAATCATTGCCGTAAACATTTACCAAGGAGTAATATGCCTTACCATTGACAACTAGTCAGCCTCGTAGCAAGCACACATGGGAAATTGCTCACTTTATATAGCAACTTCCACTTAGATAATAATATACTCATAAACTGTACTTGGTTTTTTCCTATAAACTACATTAAAGGGGCACCATTTGGCAGTCATTCTTGAGGTTGTCAGGACAGCCCATTTTGAATTTTTCTAATTTCTTTCATTGACTTTTCTATATTCAAAACATATTTAGACACCACCACGGAATCTTGGGATACCTTTAAAAAAAGCTTGTCAAGACACCTCAAACAAACGTGAACACTGTTTACTATGTGCACATGCCTCGAGCCGACTAAGAGTGAACCATGAAGTTGTGACAAAGGAGCTCTAATTTACCAGTAACATCGACTTCAAAATTTGTTAAATGCTTAAGTCATGTTTCCTTTGCTCTTATGGTAATGTTTCCTTTTACAAGTTTACTTATAAAACAAATGACTTTTAATTGGTTTGTTAATATTGGTAGCTATACAAGGGCTTGAAGAGCATTGTCACTATAACTTTCATTCCCTTCCCCATCCCCGCCCAATTCAGTTACGACCTTTTGATTTCAGGTTTATGTGGGTGCAGATGCATATGAGCATATGAGACATCTGCTTACACACAAATTAATTGATGGAGCGGGTTCCAAATCTGCATGGAGTGTTCCAAAAATTATGAACAAGATTGTAGATTCCAAATAATACCATAGCATAAGTAGGCTTTGTATTAAAGGGAATTTGATTACAATTTCAAGATACACAAAAACATTTCCAGAGAGAAGCGCCCCATTTTTTATCCCCCTGGCTTGAAAAGCAGAGGGGATATTGCAAGGGTGTGGCATGTCCATAATGTGTATGTATGTATGTGTATGTATGTGTGTTCCAGTTTGGTTAGGTTTTCGTTTTTTGCGTCTCCTTCGAAAAGTTTAAGTCCGATTTAAACCATTATCATGTTTTGAGGAGTCCAAGTGTGTGAAAATATCGGATCCAAAACATGATAATGATAAAATTGGATGATTTACACCCAATATTAATTGGTCTCGCTATGAGTTTTAGAATATTGGGCTCGACTGCGTCTTTTTTAGTTTAATTAGTATGGAGTTTTGACCTCGGGAGGTGCGAAAACAACGTCCCCCTGCTCGTTTGTTTGTATTATTGGTAATCAGCAAAAATAAGCGTGTGTAAGGTGATTTTTGACTTTCCATTTTTGGCTCTAATAAACGCCCTCCCTTTTGAAAATGCACCGCCCCCGGGGCGTTTATTAGGAACAGTACGGTAATTAAAACTTAAACCTTACCTTGTTAAGTATTGGTATCCAAAACTGTTTGTTCAGGATTTATATTCAAAACTGCTTCAAACTGTATTAAAGACACTATCAGTGATATGCTAAATCAGAAAATCAAAAAAATCATCAAAAATCAGATTTTTGCATGTATGTAACAAGTGCATGTATCCTAACATACCCTGCAAATGATAAGACCAGAAGCAACCTAATAAGGACAGAATCGGAAATTTTAGTCATCACTGTCCGTTCGGACACTTACTACAACACGTAATTGAATGGAGATTCGTATCTTGGAACACTGCCGTTTTCTCCCTTTTCTGTCAATTCTTCAGTTGGAAAAGGTAACTTATGAGAATGCTACAGACTTATCCTTCACTTTGAAGCTATTCCTGCAAATTTCAAATAGTTTTCAAATCACTGATAGTGTCTTTAAGGGTGCTGTACATGTGGTACTTATTGTGAATTCTAAATATTAAAAGCCTTGAAAGCTGTGATGTCATAGGTGTGCATTTAAGAGGTAAATCAATCCTGCACATGCCTCATATATCTTGGCAGTTTAATTCATACATCATAATAATTAATATAAATATTTCTGAACTCCTAACCACTATTGTAGATAGAGCTGTCCAGAACCCTTGAAAGCTCAACAAGATGGTTGATCAATGCAACGTACCATATCATAATTATTAAAACCCTCCTGTAAGAGTTGTTATGGACCAAGTGCTCTCAATGTTGTTTCACTGTTTATGTAGAGATTAGTTCAAAAGTAGGTAACTTGCTTTACACTGAAAGGAACTGTTATAGTACAGATCAATCAACCCATCGTGTCACCTACAGTACTTTTCTGAAGGTATAGACACAGAATGAGGGGCATTTTCAGTGGGTGGAAATTAAAATTCCATGCTAAATCTATTGTACCATGTAGTCTGATAGCAGAGAACGCAACAATTTTTTTCTTATTGAAAGCATTCAAGCCAACGTAGCGCATTTAGCTCCAATACATTCTTACAAAAAACAAATTCTACTAATTGTATTAGGCTTAAGTGTATTCATTACAGACGAGTTTGAATGATTTGGCTTCTGAGTCACCTGTGGTTTTTGATAGCGAAGGAATACAAACATCTTTGCACTCTGTTAAAATGTGTCAACCTTAACGGCAGATATCAGAGTTTGTTAAGAAACAGATGAATAGGGCCACATATTTTCTTTTCTGTCCTCCCTCTCCCAAACCACCTCTTTCGGGCACTCTATCTCAGCCAGTTTTGCACGCTTTTTTACAAGCAGGTGTTAAATGAAAGAGCAAGATATAGCAACAAAATGTATATTTCAAAAACATTTCAAATGGTCTGACTTTGCCACAATACTGATCGAAAAAGCATGCGAGATACTTTTTGTGCCAGGTGTTATATATACTATATACATTCATGTTTAAATGGTATGTTAATATATTGGTGTAATTTGGGTAATTATGTCTTTGTTGTTTCTTGTAGCTTTGTCTCTCAAAACTACTGTACTGACCTGAGTATACATCTCACCATGTTTAAGCTTAAAATACCTTGAAATTTGGGAAGTGGGATATTGCCTGCCTCGAATCTTGCGCTATAACTCGTGACACATACAACCACAAAATGACTTCAAATTTGGGAACTTTTGAAAAATTCAGCATTCCATAGTACATACTTTTAACATTCATTTTGGAGTGGATTCATCTTGTTTGATGTAACTACCATGTATTAATGCTATAGTCGGTCTTTTTTTAGCAAAGAAGAGGTAAAGAAGTCACTAGAAATGACTCCAATTTGCGCGTCTGACATGGCATCAGCCATATTTGATTATTGATTTTAAAAATGTCATAATGGACACAAGGAAAGCAAAAAGTGGGGTAAAAAATTATTCTTGAGATGGATAAAATTAAAAATGGAAATTGGGGGGGGGGGTGTTGACAAATGCATTTTATTTGATACAAGGCTTTTTGATTTGTTTGAAGAGAATAGGTTGCTGAATTTTGCCGTCAGTGTAGGCCAATTTTTTTGCATGGGATAATAAATGGATCTGTAGAATTTTCTGAAATTTTTCCAAACCTTAGGAGTGGAATTTTTCTCAGCATGAGACTATACTCAGGTCAGGTAATTTAATTTTGTATATGCACATTGTGTGCTGTAAAAAGAACTAATACAATATAAGTGGAGATGTGACAAGGTCAGACTGTTAAATAATGGGGTATTATGCAAACCCTGGCTAACAGGCCAGGACCTAGAAGGATTATCAAATTCTGCTATATAAGTAGGGGTAAGATCAAACGCTAAAGCCCCCTGAGGTTTATTTTGATCCTTCCCCGTTCAGACTTGTCCTTATGATACTCCTACATTGCTTCTTCACTGTGCCATTTTGTATACACTTGCCAGTTGATTATACTGTAACCATGTTTAACCTATATTATTATTATTATAATATCACTGATCATGTGGAGTTATCTGATCAAACATTACTCTGCCATATTATCTTTTTTGTATCATATCTAACATGAATAATTTATATTGTCAACAATAATGATCATGTATTGCTATTGCCTAAAAGACTTGGATATTGTATGCTTTGTATTTGTATTATACGAAACACGTTTGAATGAAATAAAGTGAAATCTGAAATGTGCATTTCTTGTAGCAGCTGTTAATTGTGATTTCATGCTAACTTTATGTACTTTGAGATACAATAAAATGATTAAATATTAACACTTGAAAAAATGAAATGTATGATAGGTATCACTGCTTGAAAAACAATTCAAAGATTCAAGATTCATTTTATTTAGCATAACATATCATATATAACAAAGTATTTAACAGTACATTATACAATAGTACAAAAGAAAGTAACAATTTTTACACGAAATAGATGAGCGATATATGCTAGGACCAGTAATGGACAACATAGGCGTAAATCCCGGGGGGATGGGGGATATATCCCCCATATATTTTGATGAGGGGGATGGTCAACCCCAATGTTGATGCCTGTCCATGTGTTTTTGACCAAAATAACCTCATATTTAACCATAATAGTTTAAAAATGGTAAATTTTCGTGCGTTTCGCGCGCATTTGTTCTAATTACAATTAACGATATTAGCTTTTAAATTACAAATTTTTAGCGCGCTTCGCTCGCACATGTGCTAATAATGGATCTTTTCAGCAAACCCCGTTTCATTCATAAATTTTCATCAACCCCACCCCACCCCCCAATGTCAAAAAGAAATTTACGCCACTGATGGACAACCCTTTGGGGCTTATAGTTATTGCTGGCCCTATGAAAATACAAAATAAAACATGAATACAGAATACGGGAAAAAGAGACGGGCAGACCGAACAACATGTCTTGCTGTGGTATGTTACACTGTAGGATAATGGGGGATGGAGACAGAAATGAGGAAGAGAAAAAAGTCGCTGAAAGCATAGGTTTTAGTATTTAGGACCAATTTCTGACTTGCGACCTTAATGAGATGAGGAAGGAAAGCACAAATCAAGTTAGGTTTGAATTGGAGCTATTCATCATACTTGTAATAAAACATCGAAATTGTCATTGACACATTCATTCTCTTTGCTTTGTGTGGCCCTTAAAAGGACCGTTTTGATTGCGTAACATCACACACGAAATTCGGCGGCCAATTGCTTCCCCCTATCACCAAGCAAAGGAAGTCCGTTGAAATGGGAAAAGGCGGCCACCACTACCTGTTGCATTTGTCGTACTGTTAGTCCTTGCTTCGGGTTAACGAATAGGACCTCAGATGGCCACCAAATTGGTCGGTACTCCTCGTCTCCCCAATGTGGCTTCGTATCGTCGTTTTCAACCCTTACTAACGGTGGAATGATATATCGCAATTCTGTTATTGTCCACCATTTCTGGTTGCGCAAATCTGGTAAATTGTACACATGGTCTTCTTGTTCATGAATGTCGTGAATCTTGCGAAGTTCGCCCTCATTTTTATTGCTGACGTATTCCTCTGCCATCTCCCTCGGGCCTCTGGCTATCATACTTCTTTCGTTGGTTAACATGTCGGTGTATTTGCCACATACAAACAGCTTCTCCCCAGTCTTTGCCTCGTAACGTTCAACAGCGCGGAGTACAACATCGAATGCTTTCTTATCTGTGCGTTTCATTGCCATGATAACAAGTGATATAACACGGTTGGTCGGTATGCCTTTTGAGCCATCTTCTCGGACGTCGGAGAGAAATTGTTATGTCGCTTTCTTTTTATTATGAACTTCAAGGGGAAATGACAAGATCAATTAAGGGTAAACGAAGTCCGGTATTTTCCTGGACAATCTACGATTAATCCCTATTCATGTCGGTGCGCTTTATCACTAATCAATCACCCGTCACTAAGTGTTGTTACTCTTCCGCGGTAACTTTCGGCGGCCTTTATTTTTTAGGCAAAAACACTAAAAAAAACCCGACCCAACTGACAAGCAAGGGCACCTAAGGTGGATCCATTACAAATTACATCAATTTGCCCCGCAATTTGCCAAAAAGTCAGACCTAAAAACGGACATTCTTTTAGTTCAGTTTTGTCATCATGAATTCAATTTACGCACAAATACACAAAATTGCATAAACGTGCGTAGCAATGTTCATACTTTGCTCTATATCAACTTGATGATTTTGTCGTCATTATTGGAAAAAAAAATATCGGGGAGGGGTCACAGAGATTTCCAAAAGACGTTTTAAAGACACTATTACTTATGGGATATACCCAACTGACTTTGGCCCATATTCACAAAAGAACTTAGTCCTGGCTTAACTCTTAGTCCAAGACTAAGTTCCCTCTGAAGCGACCTAATTTGTCAAACAGAATAACAACAGAGAAATAATTTGAAATAGGTAAGTGCTCAGCTTTGAGTGTCTACCTGTACTTTCTCTTTGTATTTTTACCAGAAAAAGCTAATATTGGAAAGAAGATGATTTTTAGAGGTCCTTCTAGTAGGACTTAGTCCTGGTCTAAAAGTTAGTCCATGGACTAATTCTTTGTGAATACGGGCCTATATGTCAACAAAGTTAAATTTTAACCAAAAAACAAAATTTATAGTAATATATCCTATTGATTTGAATTATGATTGTTGTTCTAAATGAATTAAATGAAAAAAAAATGAAATGAAACTTATTGGGTGCAAATACAGGGTTCTTTATCAACTAAATGCAACTGGGCGTCATTCTCTTTCTGAAATATGGTGGCTCTGAAAAGAGCCGTTAGTGTAACAAAAGGGACAACTATTCGTCAAAGACGACTGGAATACCCTCTCGCAACATCGCCTGAACAAGCATATCTGGAGAAACTTCCTCCTGTTCCTCCTCGCCTGCGAGCACAGCGGCCGCGATCTCCTCTCCCTTCGGGCCCAGTAGTTCCATCTTCCATGAAGCCTGTAGACCGTACAGATAATCCTGTGGAGTTGTCTTGCTGTTTGCCCAGAGTTGGTTGGATTACCGTAGATAATATCTTGGGGCCACCAAGAAGGAGCCTTACTTGGATCGTTCCAACACGGCATTCTGGGAGGATCCTCTGCATTGCTTGACGAGAAAAGAGACTAATTTACGGGATATCTCTATATGCCACCATTGTTGACCCCTGACATCTGTGACTGGTTGATGACCCGATGCTTCTTCACTTGTCGATGCTGGCACTTCCAAAGCTCTTCTTGCCATTTCTGTAGGCCCTACGTGGAAGCTTCTGAGACCTCCTAACACAGAGTCATACATTTCACCTGCAACAAAAACCCGTCGGCCTGTCTTCTTCTCGAAGCTTGTAATTGCCTTTTGAAAGACTGTCCACGCTGCTGCGTCCTTCTTGTTCATGCGGTAATCCATTGTGGAATGACGTGAAGGAGCGCATCCGCTCTTATTTATAGGAGTTTGCTGTCCCGCTTTTTCTCAGACGTCCGCATTGAATGTATCATACAAAATATTCTTGCTATGGCATGTGTTTAGCTCGTCTGTTTATAAATATCCCGGACTATAAGAGTTAAATCTCACGGAATATGAAATGAGGTTTCTTTATGACAGTTTGGTGATTAGTAATTTAAATCGCACAAATGCACAAAATTTAATAATGCGCAATAAAAATGTTCCACTAAACTATTGTCAACACGAGGAAATTGTCAACATTATTGAAAGGAAATCATAACTAATTAATGACAAATTTTAATTTTCATCGTTTAATTTGTTATACAGTGCATGGCAAAGTAAGTTCACATTTTGTCCTAATTTGTCATTTTGGAAATTTAAAATTGGTCAGTCATTAAATTTGTTGTTAGCAATTGAATATATTAGGTCGGCCTTTATGCATTCCCCATACTAAATCACATTAATTTGCCAAAAAGTCAGACCTAAAAACGGGCATTCTTTTAGTTGATAGGAGTTTGGTGATCATGAATTCAATTTACGCACAAATATACAAAATTGCATAAACGTGCGTAGCAATGTTCATACTTTGCTCTGTATCAACCTGATGATTTTGTCGTCATTATTGAAAAAAAAAATTATCGGGGAGGGGTCACAGAGATTTCCAAAAGACGTTTTAAAGACACTATTACTTATGGGATATACCCAACCGGCTATATGTTTAAACCTATACCAAAACAGGCCATCATCAGTCTCCAAAATTATTTCGTTTTAGGACCATTTAAGTTCAAGAGACCCTACTTTTCATGCATGTCCAAAGCCATATTCTATTCTCCCAAATTTTCGTCAAACACTTCAAAAGTGGCTGGAAATTGAGAAATCGCAGCTTTTTTTCCTGAAATTTTTTGAAAATCTAGTTCCGGATACCCATTTTTTAAATTCCGGGGGCACCAGCCTAATATACCACCAAAAAGGGAGACCGCCCCGGGAATATCCACGTTGGCGTACTGCCATAACTTTACCATGTCTCTTGCTTTTGAATACATTTTTAACCCTAATTTAAAAAGCATTTCTAATAGTCATTACCGGAACAACATAATTCCTCCTTCATGAATATTATCAAAACGCCGCTAACGCAGTGATCAAAGAGTTTCCGGTAAGTTTGAAAAGATATGCAGTTTATACTTTTCCTAGTCCAATTTTGAGGAGGGGTCCGGTTTGATAAAAGAGCATATAGTGTATGCCTGAATGGGTTTTCCAAATTCCCATCGCATCCCGTAATGGAGTTGGAATCACAACATTTTTTGTGGGCATGAATTAATTCACGCACAAACGTACAAAATTTGATAAAAGTGCGCAATGGCAATAATGCTGTTAAATAAATCAAGATTCAAGATTACATATGTAATGAGACCGGTTATACATGGTGAGTCAAAAAGATTTACACTCGTTTTTGTTTGAAATTTCTATCAGCAGTGAAAATCTACACAATACCGACGATCACATATAAAACTAGATTATTTCCACTACTAAGGAAATTTTGAATTTTTATTTTTGAACGAGTCTACACGAATACATCATGACATTCTTTGATTGCTTTGATACCTTTTGTGTAAACCTTCATCAAGAAAGTCAACTATTCATTATTCTGAAATCCAATGACAAATCATTGAAGCTTAACCCAATTGAAGCATTACTTCAATAAATGTTCGAAATTTTCACATATCTTTTCACGGAAACTGAATAAAAAAATATTAGGGCATCATGTGCAATCAGTCCGGTTGACCAACTTTTTTCCGCCGACTCCTCATAACCTGATGCCCGGTGGGGGGGGGGGGCCTTTGTAGTAAAAGGTTGATATGCATGCGGGAACAAGACTTTCAAATGCACCCTAAACACGTATTTTCACAACCGACTAAAAAAACCAAAAAAAACAAGCCACCACCACAAGCAAAACCATACCTCTAAACAGTATTTTATCTGTTTATAATACCTCAACAAGTGCGCAGTGCAATGAAAATCAAATATATACCCTTTATTATCTTGCTTTGCTTTAAAACTTCCCCAATTCTGATTCAAAGTTTGGATGATTTTGATTCCCGACTTATGGAGATATATCATACAATTGCAGGGTTAAGTAAAAAACATGTACCCTTTTTTTTCCATATTTTGGCTGTTTGACACCAAACGTGTACGCGCGGTACATCGCCCGTTGGGACAAAAAGACAACAAAAACCCTTTTTAACGCGTTTTCTTGTTCCTGCATCATATCCACCTTTGAGATACAAGCCCCCCGCCCGGGCCTGATGGGGGAGGGGTTACTTTGGGGGGGATCAATATTTGGACATTACCCGACATTGAAACGTCACCTGCCTTTTCACTTGCAACATCTCAATCTTTTCCTCCTCCATTCCCTCTCTTTTCTCTAACTCTTTTCTGCTTGTTCCTTTTCCCACTTTACTGTTTTACACTTAAGCTTTTTTCCTGTCAGCCCATATTGGAGGGGCATTGCCTCCCACCCCCCCTCCCCTGGACGCACTGTCCTTCACTATTCTTAAGAAATAAGCAGGTTGTTACGGATTTTGAAGCCAAGTGTTATTTTAGAGTAATACAAAAGTTCTTAAGCATTTCGATGACGGTATAAACTCAATTGGCTTTGGCTGCTGTGGACGTGAAAAATTGTACAACCATGGTCAATATGTTTTTTGGCGGCTTTCCGTCAATTTTATACCAAGAATGTAAAAGGTACACTTTCGATTTCTTTACCAATGATAGTAGATATAAAGCGATTGTTTTTCGTGTATAAAAACTAATTTCTAAACTTAAATATTTTTATGCACAAAAAGTTAAACCAGTCTAACTTTTAAAAAAACTGGTCCAAGTAAATTAGTATTTTGTCTCAAATTGACTAGTTTATTCACACGTTCTTTGTAAAGTAGCTAGCAAATTTAGATTAAAATGGAATTTCCAAATAAATAACAAAATACCAAACTCTGTCAGTGGAAGGAAAGTGTTTTTTCTGGTGGGAAAAATTAAACTAGACCGGGTCTAAAGTTAGACCTGGTCTAACTCTTTGGTGCATACGGGACCCCTTATGTCCGTATCATTTAACTCACGCCGCACGTATAAATTTGATAAAGCAGGCGCAATAACAGAGATCAAATTTTATTTTTTACTATTCGCATATTCGTATCATTGTTAGCATTGTTGCGATGGAAATAAACCTGAACCGTATTCTCATTAAGCAAAAAGGCAGATGAAACGGGCCTTCTTTACTGATACGAGTAAAGAACACTGGCAACATGTGAAAATAGTGCGCCCTCAAATTTTTCAAAATCGATATTTTTGCTGGTTGTAAAGCTTTTATAGACAAAGCCTCACCCGAATGATTAAGACCAAATCATCTTCCTTTGGTAAACAGGACGATTTTGTAATTTAAAAACGGTGCCGCCGGCGACGCGAAATTCAGCTGACGACGAAAATTTGCGTTAAATACAAGAACAACACACTCCGTACTGCATGTTCCCCCACTCTATGCACACTGTTGACCGTCTATAACCATTGTGGTTTTAAGATCATTGAGTCGAGCAAAAATATTCATGGAATATACACATTTGTTGATTAAGTATGGAAACTTAAAAGTTGCCTACAAATTACCCGGAGGCTCATCTCATATCAAATGTCCCTATCTTGGTTTTTTTTCCTTGGTCATTTTATTTTTATGTGTAAAATATCTCTCTGTTCTTCCAATGGCCTAGACTATCATTTGAGCAATTTTAATAATTTCTATTTTTGTGAAAATGTGCCATTTCCGCTTTAAGTGATCCATGAATTTAATTTACGCACAATTACATAATGCATAGCGATGCGTAATTACAATGTTCACACCTTTTCCTAAGGCCCTATATCAACCTACTATTTTTTTTCGAAATTGAAAAAAACAAATATCGGCGGCAATAGAGTTCTATCACTGAGAAAAGATGCCCGTATATATAGACATATCGACCATACATTTCATTTGCTAATTTCTACGTTAGGGTCGGCATTGACGCATTTCCACACTAAATCACATGCCCCAAGTCACATACCTAACAGGACATTATTTTAGTTTATAACTAAGAGTTTGTTGATCATGAATTCCATTTACGCACCAAATATACAAATTGCATAAACTGCGTAGATGTTCCACTTTTTGCTCTATATCAACCTGATATTTGTGGACATTGAAAAAAAAAATATCGTGGTCTGCAGAGATTCTACGAAAGAAAATGCCGTATCTACACACCAACCATACATTTCATTTTCTAATGTCTATTTTAGGACGGCATGATGCACTTTCCATACCAAAAACATTGCACCCAAAGTCCAACCCAAAGACATTGTTTCGTTCATGATGGAGTTGTTGGGGATCATGAATTCAATTTAAGCACAAATAATACTTAGTCATACAAAACTGCCATTGAACGTGCGCGTGGTAGCAAGTTCACACTTTGCTATATACGTGGAGTATTTCATGAAAAGTAAAAGATGACTATCCAACAACCATGACACCCCAAAGGACATTATTTTAGTTTTTAATAAGATTTGTGATCAATGAATTCCAAATTTACCACAATACCACATTGACTACCGTGCGTAGCAATGTTCACACTTTGTTATATACGTGGAATTATTTCATGAAAGTGCAAAGGATTACTCCAACAACCATGGGTGATCATGAATTCAATTACGCACAAATACACAAAATTGCATAAACTTCAAGCGTCAATGTTCACACTTTTCTATATAGGCTATGGAAAGTATTTCATGAAGTGCAATGATATGAGATCCAACAAGTTGGCGTATATATGCCTGAGAACATTTTTCTTACCATCCTCTTGCTTTGATTAATTTAACCCCTATAGCAGATTATATTATACAGCCTTATTATCGAAAGACCAAAAGTAAGTTCCCATTTGTCATTTTGCAAATTAAAGGCACTAGCCTATTAGTGATTTGCTAATCAGAAAACGCAAAAAAATCATCAAAATCAGATTTTGCATTCTACAACAGCAAACGTGGTTTTTAATTATCCTACAGTTATAGAACCAAAAGTAAGCTAAAACGACAAAATCATATATTTAGTCATAACTTCCGTACGGACACTTATTACAACACGTATATTGAATATGGATCCCTATCTTTTAATACTGCTGTTTTCATTGCTTTATATTCTATATTCTTTCGGGTGGATCATGGATAGTGTTTTTAAAAATTTTTTTTTGTCTATTCTACAATTGCCAGTACATATGAATCTTTTAGGTCCCTTTATATATGTATATATACTGAGATAGATGATTTTGTCCACATATAAATTTGGTCACACTCTTCAATTATCGGGAGGCACAGAGATTCAGCTGAGAGGAGATACCCCATTATTAGGTCACTGTAATACGCCAAAATACTCGGTTTTAATTAAATTATACTTCTGGGAAATATCCGCCGGCTACATACATTAAAAACATAAGTGTGCCTATAATGTTTTAAACCTATAGGCAAAAAAAAAAAAGAGGCCACCATCAGCACAGTCTCCAAAAGACCATCCTGCCCACGAAAGTACTTTCATGAACCACACGGCGTCGCACGGCCGGGAACATGTATTATCCCCTCCCCGTCAAATTACTCAAAGTCAAAAGTGTGGATTTAGTCTTGAAATGGAAATGTAAGCTAAAATGGGGGGATTCCGTTCCAGACAATATTTGGTGATCTTGCATAAAATAAGTGCTTGGCACAATTGACTTAAAATGTGGGTGAAATATAAAGGCCTATTTCTCCTATAGGATGGAGAAAGGAAGGGCCCGGCGTGCGACGAGAATAAGTTCGTCGGCAGGTATTTTTTCATTATTAATCATTTTCCACTATATGTGTTAAGTTTATTACAGACTGGGGATCATGATTTAAACTTGTCATTTGTATCACAGCGTGAGATATCTCAATATATTTCATTTTTAAAACTTTTTGTTGGTTTGGTGAAATTCGATATTGTACACGATTTTACCTAAGCTAATAGTATTCTATTTTCAAAATATTCAGGGTGTCTAGAATAGGTCGGGTCTCGGATAGGGTATCCATTTGAAAAGATTGGCTCAGATAGGTATACCATTTCATTCGTTTTTATGGTCCTCATATGGGTTACCGCCGAATTTTGTTTTTCCCTTATTCTTGTTTTGTAATTCCTATATTTCCGCTTGTCCCTCTACCCTATGTCATTTAATTATAAGTTGTTTTCCCTATTCGATTTTGATTCACTTTTTGTAATATTTGTCATACTTCTTTCAAATTTACATATTTTCTATTGATTCTATATAGGCCATGTCCCTACGGGTTTTCGTTAAAGATTATGTAGGCTAAGTATAATACATATGCTACCACACATCATTTAAAGGGATGTTTCAAAATCACCAAGAAAGCATCTTACAATACAGAATAAGACTAATTACCTTTTTCATTCATACAATAAAGTCTGTTAGTATACAACTGGCCCCAAAAATCTGGAATGTCAGATGAAAAACGGAATGTAAAACGATGGGAACAATTTAAAACCAAATAGCAGCTCATCCTCACGACGCTCAAATGGCTTTTGACACCCGGTTGAAACGTCATGAAATGTTGCATTGTACTTTTCCTAAGTTCTGTTTGAAAACAAAATGATAAAAGACATATGTTGTGAACATTTAACTTGTATACAAATTACTGTCATTTTGCTTCCTAATTTAGATGTACTATTCTGTACTAATTGCTTATGACTACTTTTCGCTTTTTCTTTTTGTATCTTTAGGCCTGATACTTGTTGCGCCTTTGTATCGTTTTTATTCTGATTTTTTTCCCGTAAAGTTAGTTGTTCTTGGGTATCTCCTTCAGGATTTTTGCTTTTGTTACGTCCTCCACCATATTGGTTTTTAATATGTTTTTTTATGAAAATAAATAAAATGATTGAGGATTGAGAAGGGATGCCATACATCTCACGTTATGCGATTTATGAGATCCTCATCTCAGATTGTCATTTATAAAAAAACCATCTTATTTCCCCCAATTTTTTTTTTTATTAAATCGATATATTATCGTTTTGTATGTTTTTTTTGATGATAGGCCTGAGATGATCAAATGTGAATTTGCTCTCATCGGCCTAAGCACACAATCTCGTGCATGTGAAATTACTCGAAACGTAGAAGGTGGATAGGATAGGTAGCTTACAGCTTACGGATAAAAAGATGAATTTAACTACTATATTTCTGTTCGTGTCCGACGGCTCTTACAGTCGAAGAGGGGCAGGGGCCACTTTTTTCAAATGAGATTGATGATCAACGCGTCGGGTTTTGTCATAGCGTATAACGAGGAAACTATAGTAAGTATTGAACATTGAGTATTGATAGTGGCAAAGCCTGTTTTGAAAAGTGTCTGGGTTCTTTCGTGATAATTATTATTTTAGGTCCTTGGATCAAACCATGGAGTTTTATTGTTTACTTTAATAACTCCATGCCGTTTCAAACTACTCAATCTTGGGGCAACAAGAGAAAAGGGGGGGGGGGGCGCCCTTGCGTCAATCTAGATCGAGTCAAAATGCAGTCCCAATTAACATGCAATTGACTGGGTATACTACGGGGTAAGAAAACAAGCGAAAAGGCTGCAATCAAAAGCACGTCATCACGAACAAAACAAATTTTTGAAAATAATTAGTCCTTAAGATGTGATCGACTAGTCACGACATAGTCGCGGTTGGTATCTAATTCTTCGAGGGCGCGCTAACGATTGTCCAACAATTTCTGTGCTGATCGTACGATTTTTTTTACTCTTTTACTGGCTAATTTTTTACGTGTATGTACCGGGAGCCAATCGCTTGAATTGTTTCTTGCAGATTATCCCCAAACAACAACGATGTATGTGGTATGTCACGGTACACAATTTGCGTACGAATGTCAACTTCCGGTTTTTAAACAAATCTCTCCGGCGGAGACACAAGTTGTGGGAACCCTGTCCCAAGTTTGCCAAAGACTCAGAAACGATTATTACCTCGTCCCTGGCGAGCCGTTGTCATTGAGTTTGTCAACTCCACCATGCGGGCGATCTTAATTCCAGCTTTGGCCATGCTTGTTTGTACAAGTTGCAACTTTTCATCAAAGCCGCGTGTCCTGACGCTGCAATAAATTCCACACAAGCGTATTCACTTTCCCCGGACCGATCTCATCCCAACGATTCCGCGGCTTACGGTATTATCCACAAATCAGCGTATGTTTCACTTTTCAGGCCATGATTAAAGGCGTTATTAATTAGGCCGGGCTAATTGCTGCCATATCGTCCCCGACTTTCTCATCACAATGTCTATTTGTACCCGCCATGCCTTCAGTTTGAGGTTTCAGGTACTGCGCATCAGCGCTGTTAGTGCCACTGGTACTCGGCGGGGGTTCAACAACGGTATCATTGCCTGCCGGCATCTCCGTTGGGCTTTTTACGTTTCGGTGCAGGACTTGCACTTTCTGCTTGGTCACACGCTCATTTTCGCTCTCGTAATCGTAGCCCGATGCAGTCGGGTCCGCATTTCTATATCCATAACTTACGCCCGGTCCTCCTCGTAATCCAGCAGATCACGATATAATCTAGTCCTAATCAGGCGTCCTCTGGCGATACATATCGGAACCCATGACGTTTCACCTTGTGAGTGACTGTTTTCATGTCCTTCTGGCAATACCCGTTAGCAGGGATTTCATGTCATCTCCACTTGATTTTTCAGCTGGAGAGTTACTAGCTTTTGTGGTTTTTGCCTTTTTTGGAATTTGTACGCCCCCACCGTCAACGACGGCTGTACTTTTTATCTTTTTATTTGGCTCTTTTGCACTAGTTTGGACGTGCTCGGAGCTGAACTGCCCTTCACTGTATTTATCGTGCTGCACGTGTACTGCTGCTGTTAGCAGCCTTGTCTTTTGGCGCCTGCACGTCTGCGACGGCGGCTGATTGGTCTTTATTTTTAAGCAAGTCTGGTTTCTTTTTGCTAGCCATTCTTGCGATCCAGATGGTCCTTGATGTTGTTACTTTTTCCATTTAAGAACTTTTTTAAAGATTTATAGTTTAATAGGCAAAAATTTCAGCAAAAGTCAGCGACTTTTGCAGCCGTATCTTATTCTCACAGCGCAATCAGCATGCACTGTTCGGCGCATGCGCAACGCAATCTCATGAATTCCTCCTCGTCGGCATAGCGACAGAGAATCCAATTTGTGAGGTGTGGGTGGTGTGTGTGTGTGTGTGTGTGAGTGAGGGTGTGTGTGCGGTCATAACCTCATATATTTGGGTGCCCCTGAAAACATACCTGTTACCAGTAAGTCCAGATAATTTTTACACAAGTCCCATCCCATAAAGTAACACAAGTCCCTTTTGTTACGAGGCCGGGATAAAGATCGAAGAAAAGACACACTAACAACTCAGCGTACCAGTAGAGTTCTCTTTATTGATGTTACTGCTGCAGCATCTTTACACGAAAAGACCATCTCAGCAAACATGTAAAAATAGGCCTTAGTTAGAGTGAACACGCTGCCATGGATGATTATTATTAAGATCAGGTCATTCCCAAAGTGGTCTTGTCTCTTGTACTGCCCTGAAAGGTATGTGTACATAAATCTGTCCAAACTGTCATGGCTAATATAAACAACATCAATTAGAATGACCCGTATGTTTGCAACTCAGCAATGGTTCAAGAACAAGAGAGACTTCTAACACTCCCCCCTACCTTAAAAGACTGAAACACAGGAGGGTTTCAGTTAACCTGAGCTCAACCAACATGCTTTTAAAAATATATTTTGCTAACACAGAATGACAAATCCTTTACGCGACTACCAATAACCTATAGCAACATGTCCTGGAAAACAATGTAAAACAGGTCAAATGCATTTTTTTTATTTTTTTTAAATACAGCTGATCCAAAATCTAAAGAAAATAATACTAACATGCAACATTATAAAGGTGAGCAACGCATCACCTATGGAGTGATCAAATCCAAGAGTCCTAAAATTTGGCTAATTAAAGCAAATTGGAATGGCTCTGGTGAAATGAAACTCAAAACATTATAAAAGTAAAATAATGAAAACAACAATGGTTACATAGTAATACATTTGATAAAACATACATGTGGGGATTATACACACATCAGTTAACATAAAATGTAATAATAAGACATCTCTGACCCTTATGACCTATGCAAAATAAGGTCAACCATGTCAAGTGGCCAAAATGAACAGGAATAAAAAAAAGCATTCAAACAGTGTCCAGTAGATGATTTGACACCTCCATCATTAATTTCACTCCAATGTTTTACACTCAAATCATATCTGGACATCTCATGGCATTTGACCTCACATGGGCATAAATTAATGTTGAACCTCACATGGGCATAAATGAGTGATTACTGACAGATTCCAAGTTAGCCATGAAGGCTAAATATATGTTGACCATAACAATTAGATTAGAGCGCAGTCATGACATACAGGTATGAACCCAATTTGTTCTTGAAAAACTTTGAATCAAAAGTTCACTGAAAAACTTTTAGGCAGAACTGAATTGGCATATTTTTTGGGGGGGGGGGAGATAATTAGTTGTTCAACTGAACTGAAAAGAAATTTGTGCCAATACATGGCGCACCTTCAATAATATTAAAATGTAATTTTTCAAGAGTAGATACAACTTATCAAATACTGGTATAATGAATTTATAAAGAATTACAGCATGTTTAATTAATTGCACCATAGCTTCACAATTACTTCTTGAATTCTTTCAATTCAATACAACAGCTTCTCCGGACAAGAAGGGGATTTAACTCTTCAATCAGCACCACCAGCTCTTGTTTCATACTTTGACACATACATAAAAGATCATGTGCATCAGATATTCAACTATGGTTCCAAACTTAATATTTACATTATTTACAATCTCACCAAGTGCAACTGACCGAAATATGTCATCAGGCTAGGACCCAAAATCACACGGGCTGCGTTGGTTAACCCAAATGGGAGAACATTAAACTCCTAAGGCCATAGAATTGATGAAGGCAGTTTTTTTTCGGGCGGGAGGTTTTTGGGTTTCATCGCACCTATGATATCCTGAATTGCAGGTCTAGGTCGTAAAAAACACGCCATGTAACGATCCAGATTTTCATCATTAAAGGCAGGGGTAACGTCCTTTTTAGTTTACTTATTGTGCTCTATCCACACAAGGCGCGGTGTTTGTCCCCCTCCTTTTCAACAGCAATGATAGGTGATGACCACGGTGAGGCAAGATGGCAGTATAATATCGGCATCCAACATGTCTTTAATTTGCCTGTCTGCCTCCTTCCTCTTTGCATGTGGCATTCGTTAAGGGCGTGAAACGTATTGGAGAGGTCCCAGTAATCAATTTCGTGTTGGACTGATGTCACTCGGCACTCATCTGGGTGGTTTAGAGAAATGTCAATGTATTCCTCTAACAATTCATCAATTTGCTGTTGCTCAGAGCATTTAGGTACAACTCTCTTAGTCAGTATCAACATTTACAGGTGACCGTGATTCATCATTGTACAATCACAGTTCTAAAGATGCTAGATATATGGCTGTTTCCTTGATTCTCAATAACTTTCATTGGTCCCTGTAAAATAAGCCGCCTACCTTGGTATCTTTTGTGGAGTACAACCGGCGCATGACCCGGATCACCAGGTGAAGAGGACATCGCCATCTGTTAATACATTACCCAAAGCTGCAGCACCATAAATTCCATAATTAATCAGCGAAGTTCTGATTGGGTCAAACAAGGACGTTATTTGGTTGACACGCCAATCAGGATAGTACGGCGTTTCTAGAAATTTCGCTATGTGTGTCACAACTGCGTAGAGTCTAAAACGCTACATAAGAGTGTGCAGATTGCGGAATACAGCTCTGTATGTGTTGGATGGGGTCCCAATTAATCCAAATGGAACTTGATTATCTGAATTTAAAGTGATGTCCAATTGCTCCATATCAATGACAGCGTTATTAAGGTCTAGAAAATTGCGTCCCAGAATCACATCTAAACTATATCAGGAACACATGGCTACCAGCCAATTGTTACTCTCACCTAGAGAAATGTTGACCAACACGTTTTTCCACGTTTAGTGCTCACATTAGCTGCTTGAATATTATCAACAAAGTGACCCGCATATCTTGCGTCAAATGGCGATTTTGTTGAAAAAATCCGAACTCAAGGTGGAGACGCCAGCACCTGTATCACCAACATCTCTGTATTTAGAGTCCGACTATTCCTTTGATATACTGGTTTATTTATACCGCTATAGGGGTCCAATGTCCTTCAAACAACACACAGGGCTATGCTCGAAAGTAACATTATCAACAAGTGGGCTCCCATTTTCCCCCGCATTCAATGGTCCCTTAACAGAAAAAATAGTTTCCCTGATTACCTTTAGCTCCTTGGGGTGGCTTATTGCTCGGCCCCCTTGTGGATGACGCTGATTCCCGAATATCCTTGCTGATATTGTTGAAACTGGGCACGCGTCATGCTCCTGTCGCATCCAACACACACATTGAAGGTGGCCTACATTTGCCACAATAATGGCAGGCACGCGTCTCTCGTTGTTGACGACGTGGTTGATGTGTACCTGAGAAGGTTTGGGATGACTGCGCTGTTTTAAGTTGTTCCACACCTTTTTCAGCTCTTCGACTTCCTATTCAGGTCGGCTTTGTCGGTAACGCCTGTCATGGTAGCTGTTACGGGTGGTTTGGAGCAGAATTTGTCGTAGCTAACAGTGATACCAATTGCTGAGTTAGATCTTTCTCACTCAGAGTGACATTGTAGACGTTGCTTTTAATAGAAGTCTCCCTTTGTGTGCTGCTGCTACGGCATGGGCCAGAGTTGCAGGCTGCTGGCAGAGGACATGCTCCTTTAAGGTGGCAACAAGCCCTGCAAACACATGCAATGTCTCCTCGTCGGGCACCCCCAATTTGTAGCACAACATACCCATATCCTCAGCATACTCCTGTACAGATTCCTTCATTTTCTGTTGCCTATTGCGACAACTGCTGCCGTTTCAGAAGTGCTGGCCGGGTGTTAAGGCATTTGCCCCCTTAACCCCTCAACCAGCTCCTCATGTTATCAAAGTCATGTTGTTGCAACCATGCTGCAGGCTGGTCCAGGAGTGCCTTAGGCAAGCAAATTTTCTCTCATCATGAGATTGCGAAGTCTGCAATAGCGTTCAACCTGGTCACGCCAAGCTGTTATGTCTTCATTTGCCGTGCCCTTAAACTTTGGAGGGCGCAGGGAATTACCACTACGAAACTGGCATTCTGTGACAGCTTGAGTTCTGTGTTAGCTGTAGGAACAGTTGCTGCAGAAGAAGGTTGTTATCCATTTCCAACCCCGGATTCTACCACCAATGTTACGAGGCCGGATAAAGATCGAAGAAAAGACACACTAACAACTCAGCTTGACAGTAGAGTTCTCTTTATTGATGTTACTGCTGCCACATCATTTAACACTAAAGAGACCATCTCAGCAAAAACATGTCACATAGGCCTTAGTTAGAGTTAACACTGCTGCCATGGATAATATTAATTAAGAATCAGTCAAGTTCCCACAGTGGTCTGTCTCTTTGTAACTGACCTGAAAGGTATGTGTACATAATCTTTCCACTGTCATGGCTAATATACACATTAGAATGACCATATGTTTGCAACTCAGCAAATTAGGTTCAAGAACAAGAGAGACTTCTAACATTGTTGGGTAAATTCGTCCAGCGCTCCAGCTTAAACAGCACGATTGATACACAAAGTTATTTCCACGGCATGTTGGGTATACAAAGTTTATGTCCCTTTCAAATCCATTGTTTAAACTTGATATGGCGGCTTTATCTCAACACTGTAGTTTCTGGTCCAACGCTACACTATCGAAAAAGAAAAAAACTTTTCAATTTTATAAATACTGAATATTGATGATCCTCTCTAAAGGAACACTGATCACCAGACTATACGTGTGTTTCCAGCTAGGAATTCTATGATCAAGTTCTTCTCCTTCCACGTCGCAAGGAGTTCTATGAAAACAACCTCACACCTATATTTTGTGGGTAGATTTTAACTTGTTAATGATGGTATCTGAGATAAAAAATAAAACCTGTCCAACATATTCTCAAACCCAAGTTTTTAGAGCATTATAGTGTAGTCCTGGACTGATTATTCAATTGTGTACAGTTTTAACCTAAGCTCACTTGATCACAACACGCCTATTACCAATAAAGGAAAGTAAGTTTTATTCATGCTTTTATGGTGGGACATACTATATTACCCCGTACCTAACATAACTTTGTCAAAAAGACTCATGTTAGCAGCTCCCACCCAATGATATAGTGACCATCTGTTTTAAGTGATTTAGCAAGTGATTCTCTCAATAAGTAAACTATGATATTGGGCTAATGACTTTGAGTAGGGGAAGGGTCAAGACAATTTGGTAACTATTTCTTCATATATGCATGTTATTTGAAAAGGTAATTATTGTACCAGGGTAACCAGTGCTTATAGTTTCCCAATAATAAATACAATTTTGTTACAGTACTACAAATAAAATCATCTTTTGTTTTCATTGTTAAATACATTTCTGTAGCTATAAATACAAGGTAAAATCTATATAAACTTATTACAAATGACACATATGGATGCCTCAAATCTATCATTGCACCTTAAATTATGAAGGCGTTTATAATCAGATTGTAAGTTTAACAATCTCTTAAAGGAGTCACGTTTAGACCACACATCATCCTTTGAAATATCGAATTGTGAGAAGTGGGGTATTAGCTGTCCATTTTTTGCATACAATCTACTAGGTTCTGATTTTTGTTCCTTTTTCAGTTTCAACCGACCATCAATATTTACTTCTAGAAACTAGTGTTATTGGGTCCAACACCCAATTCGATACGAATATGTTCAATTATACAATACTACACGCCAATACACACGCCACGTTCAAAGTCTGCGCCTTTGAACGTAATTTCTTGTGATGTTACTGCCCCCCGCTATTGTCATTATAGTGAACCGATTTGACAAAGCGATTTTTAAAAGCGACTAGGATTGAAGACTACTGTGGAAACTTTTCTAAAAGTCGAAAGTCTCCATGGTGAGAATGCAAAAATGGGAAAGTATTCCGAAATTGCAGAGTGACCATGACATGTCAAATTGTCACATCAAAAGCATAATAAACGATTTACAAATCTAAGACATTCCAGTGGCCTTAATTTTTGTTAAGTTGTTACCGTGTAACCATATAGACCTAGCCGACATCATTACAGGCTGATTCAAAAAGAAGTTTACTAATTTTTATTGTAGCTTAGTAAAATATATTATTAGAAAGAGCAGTTCCTGAATGTCTAAATTAGAAAAAGATTTTTTTGAATTTGCTCATGACAAATCCGAGTTATACTAATTTGAATCAAACCACCCATTTTCCGATCTGGGTAAACTTGTATCAGTTTCTATTTACTCCAAATCAATAATGCGTGCACGAGAAACCCTTCATTTGGTTTCCAACTTTCATTGTCAAAATGAAAGTTTTACTTTATACACATACTCAAAATCCATCAATCAAAAGCAACATTTTAAATACTGACAATTTTAAATGATGTATCGAATTTTGAATCTTGCGAGTCTCTATACTGTTTTCTCTAGGTAGACTTCTCTTAAGAGAAACACTTCATCGCATGTTATGATGTTTGTATATAGTTCTTGAACAAACATAATTGCAGAAAGTTTGCGATGAAAAATTAGTTACATTATACACTGCTTGATGAATAGAAAGATGAACTTAGTTATCATTTGATTTACGGTTCTTGAGTACATGAAAGTTTGGCATTTATACTCATAAATGCCAAACTTTCATGTTTCACACTAAAAGTTGCAAACCAATGGATCTCTCTTGTTCACATGTTATTAATTTGGCGTGAATAGAAAATGATGCAAGTTACCTAGATGTGTACAGTCAGGAAAATGGGTACTAAAGTAATTTGGTTCAAATGAGTACAAATTATTTCAGGATTAGGTGATTTTTTTAAATACTGTTTAGCAAGTTTTTCACGATGATTCCTAAACCATGAGAATCTAGATCTGAACAAAGTGTGTATGTGAAACTATATGGCTGGTCCTAGTTCATTTTTTATCCAAGTTATTTGCAATCTATTTCATATTTTTATTTATTTTAACTTTTATATTGTCAGGTATATGTATAGTGCAACTTGTATTAACCACCATGACCACTGCATGTAGCGCAAGAACCACGATGGAAGGTATCTATCTATACCGATTTCTTTGCCAAGAAAGGGACTCATAACAGAAATCCAAGCACAAAAAGGAATACAGTACTACACTTGATTGTATCTTTTAACCGTATCACAAGGAAAATTAGTCCAGATTTGTGGCCAAATTTAACATAAATTTGCCATTTTTCTCACAATTTCGACCTTTTTAGGTCTGAAAAAAAACACTAACCATTGCTATACCAATATTTACATTAAAAAAAGGCAATTTTTTACATATATACCAGAAGGCTACAAAATGAGACCCATATTTTAGGCACATCCCCGTATTGTCATTTGTGTTGAGTACTCCCCCTCCCCCATTGAATTCAAGGCAAGCCACGTCGAATCAATTTGCATTTCAGACGTAATTTTCTAAAAACTCACAACCTGTTTTCGACGTTCCAACATCGTGTGCCCGCATACGGAACATTGCACAATTTAACAATTAAAGAAGATTTTCTTATTATACCTTTAGCTTTAGCAATATAGAATTTCTTATTTATACCCTATCTTCACTAATTGTTCAGTATAGTGGATTTAAGCTCAAATTGAATACAAAATTAAACGCGCGATGCATCTGCTCTATAGTTTGCGACTAGATCACACGTCTCCAGCAGTCCAGCTCCGCATCATGAGTCATTTGGGGACAACAGCTGAGATGAAAATTTGTTCATTTCTGCAATGATAGATAAATTTACCTCAATTCACTTGTATACATGATGGCTGGTTAATTAGACAACTTGAAAATTGAAACGGGTGTCTCACCAAAGTGCAACTATGTAAATAGGTCTACTTTTAGGCCTAAAACCAAATACGCGCTTAACTGACTAACTGGGGCGGTGAAGAGAGCCTCATTCAAAATCCCTTTACCCCCCCCCAACAAAAAAATGAGGTCAAGACTAATAAAATAGTATTAAAAGTATTCCGTATACACCTTTAAAGTGTGATGCGGAATATGCGCCCCCACCAAATTACAAAGTGTAATATAAAGTCATTGGTATAAAATACGATCGAGAGTGAAATTCGAGATCGAGAGTCAAATGACACGGGAATACGAATATGGTTGATTGTATTAATGTTTTCTTTACAAAATATACAAATTTCCAAACATATTGTTACAAAGATAAGATGATTACACGTCATAATTACGTATAGTTTTGTATCTGTAATGGCATATAGAGACCTGCTGGTTTATGCACTAAAAAGCAGCACTATTATTAGTATTACTATGATTGCAACATTCGAACAAACAAAAAATAATTAAAAACAAGAATAATCCATAAAGCCATGTTACAGGCTTATTTCCAATGAGGCCCAGGTTTTTTTCTCTTTTTTTTGCATGTAATGAAATAACGATGTAAAAGTAAAAATGTGAATGAAAAAACAAACAAAAACATGCATAATCATGAAGTAATTAAACAAAACGACTGTTATTTAAGACTAACATCGTTTTGCATGTCAGTTGCAGGATTGAATAGAAAGTACGGGATCAAGCAATTACTAAGGTTTGTTCAACTTTATTGATGACTTTATTGACCGTATGGCTGCTTTAGGGTTTCCCATTTTTTTTCTTTTTCGTCTGTATGGTGATGCTTTGGGGGAATTTTCGTGTGACTGTTGAGTGGTTCTGCCTGTCCGTCTGTTTTGCCGTCCGTTTTGCCCGTCTGTTTAGCCCGTCTGTTTGGCATTCTGCCCGTCCATTAGGTCCGTCTGTTTGGCATTCTGCCCGTCCATTAGGTCCGTCTGTTTGGCATTCTGCCCG
>JAMKCH010036375.1:0-15540 GCA_023653785.1 Ophioderma brevispina
GCGTCGCGCTAAAATAGCGGGTCGTGCTGTTTCTACTGAGCATTAGGCAAACCCGCTCATAAGTTTGATGCATAAGTCCCTGCAATGAGATATGCAGGGGGCTATTTCCCAAAGGCAGACCTGTAACCATGATTTTTTAGAGGAGGGGACTTACGCCAAAATGCACATGGGGGGGGGTTGCCAAAGTGGACTTTTTTTTATAAATGTGTAAAACACTCAATTTTTGGCTTGCCCTGCTTGCCAAAAAATCTATTTCCTTGGCTTTTTAGGGGTTGGGGGCTTCTCGTCCTTGGAAATTTTGGGGGATCCCCCCCCCCCCACCTTTCCACTTACCTGGTGATTGGGCCACCCAAAGGGTGTTTTGATTATTAGTTTCCACAATGGAAGTCTTGTAAGGTGGTTTCAACTCAATACTTCCTAAATGGGATCAAGGTTCAACACCTACACAAAAATTTATTCAGACATCTTTTGAAAGTGTTCGTCACTCAACTAAAACCGCCAGTTTAAGTAACCTTGAGTCAACCACATATTTGTAAGCTAGGTGATTTGATCAAGGAAGCTATAGATGAGTATAAAAGATTAATTAGTAAAAAAAAATCACCACTTCTCTGCACATCTTTACATGTTTTGATGATCAAGAAAAATGGATAGAGATAAGTAAAATTAAAACCTTCCATAATCAAAAAGAAGCGGTAATAATAAATTGCCTAATTCTGCATAATGCTTTATGCATGATACCTGTGCCTTTACAGTGTATCAGGGGGGTAGGACAATGCAACCTAACAGCCAACAGAACGGCATGAACTTCAGACGTAACCCGAGTGCTAGTCTTATTCAAAGACTTAAAACGGTATATGAGGGCGCCTTCTCACGCATATTGAACAGTCCCCACACAGACTGACTTAAGGCTAGGCCCTGGTCACAAATGTTTAAATCTATGACCGTTTTGAAATTACAACTATTTTCAGCGGGGTTTAAATCCACTAACCCCACGGATTTTGAAGTCATAATTTTTTCTTAAATTATCATAATATTACTAAGATGTATTGAAGGAGGTTTAAAAGTGATTTTGCAATGTCACTCACATGGGACCGAAGCTGCCGTAGAAAAATACACGTAAGAATGTCCCGAAATGGCCTTTTTGGACTCCCAATGCCAAAATCGAGCGGATCGTGTCCGAACCCCCCTGTATGTTGACTCTCAACTTCCCAGTATTTTTTTTTCCATGCAGGTGAGGAGTCTGAGCTGTGGGGAGGCAGCAGAGTAAACTCTACTTCAGAATCTAGTTCAGACATCACTGATGGTTGTTTTTCTTCTTCTTCTTTCTGAAGTTTGGGGCTGGGTAGAAGTATTACTACTACTACTACCTTTGTTGTTCAAACGATTACGTATGATTTTTTTTTTATTTGATTCAAGTGTATTTCTCCTTTGCCTGATTCTTTATGCTACATCCACCTGCAAAATTCCTCTCTCCCAAACTAGAAACAGTGTCATGAAAACACGCCTGCAACACTTTGAACAGGACAGATTGCTTTAATTGGTTCCTCATTTTTCCTCCACCAGATGAAGTCAAACACAGTTCACTATTAGGATGGTACAAGGAACCACCTTACACACATCATGTCTGCAGTGCTCCTTACAACAGGACCAATCAGCACATATATATCATTTGTCAATGCAGGCCCAAAACATTTCCGAAAACTCAAGAAGCAAAAGTATGATCTCGCAGCTCGAAACCTGGAAGAAGCTGGCTTGGGAAAATTGGTGACTGTCTTGGTTCCTACTGCCGGACCCAAGGAGGTTTTTGTCAAGAAGGCACCAGATGAGGAATGCCAAGAAATTTTGGAGAACTATGAACTTTGTTCATGGGAAGACTATTGTAAGCGATTTCACTCACATCTTCCAAGGAGAATTACATTGTCTTATCGAGAAGAACTTGTCAGTCTTGGCTATCTCACAGAAGAACAGATCAAGAAGCGGTGAATTAGGTATACAATAGTTTATTTTATCAGTTTGTACTTCAGAAATATTTTAAGCAAATACTTTGATGAAGATATAAAATGGAGAAAAGTGACTTACCAGCTGAAGTGGCAGTTTTAAGTGTTTTCTTTTTTCAAAGTGTTCTTCTGTCAAAATCTGATTAAAAGCATTAATGATTGATCAAGTTTGAACCTCGTCCATTGTCAAGCAACAACTGTTCTGGTGTGCTGGAACCTGCATTGCAGGAAATATGACTTGCAATTGAAATAAATGTGTTAATTACTGTATAAGTGGAAATTTCCGCGTACAGATATTTTCGCGATTTTAACAGTTTTGCCAAATGTGTGAGAATTTAATTTCACGGTATTGACATCAATGCAATACATATCTATTGGAAAAAGTTATTTTCGTGAGTTTTTATTTTCGCGTTTTTATGTTCACTCGCGAAATTCGCGAAAATAAAAACCTCGGGAAAATTTCCACTTATACAGTAAGTGGATGGATTAGACGCATGATAGTTGAATGCAGGTCTAGCCTGAGATTGCTATATAATATTAGACTGTGATGATGATGATGATGATATAGATGATGATGATATAGATGATGATGATGTAGATGATGATGATATAGATGATGATATAGATGATGATGATGTAGATGATGATATAGATGATGATGATATAGATGATGATATAGATGATAATGATATAGATGAGGATGGTATAGATGATAAATGATGATTTTGACAATGAAGTTGACAATGATGATGGTGATGATACACCATGATGCTTATGTCATTAGTTGAAAATAAAAGTTTTAGGGAAAACTTCTGTAAAGGATAAATTTTTGATTAGTTACTCAGTGCTTAAATATGTTTTAAAATGTTACGTTTGTCTTGTAAAATGTTTGATGTAACCATGAACACAATATGACACAATTGTGTTGAGGTGTCATTAAATTGTAATACCTTACTATACCTTACCTCAACATAACATGCATTTCAAACATTAATGTTAACTGTTACATTATTGAATGATTTAATCATAGTGGTCTTGAAATATCATGGACTGGGATCATAGAGCCTTGTTGTTAGAGTGTTCTTTGGGGAAATGTGAAGGGAAATTTGTTCTTCATTGGAAAGTAGAAAACCATGTTTATTGGTCAGTTCATGTAGGTGCTTTAAGGTTGGAGAATGGAATGGATTTCTTCCAGGTACATATGCTGTAGAACTTAAAGATGATATAGATGATGATGATGATGATGATGATGATATAGATGATGATGATATAGATGATCTTGGTACAGAAAAAAATACTTTGTATAATGATCTGTTGTCAGAAAAGTAGATTGTGATTTCTTGCTCATAATTGATAGTGTGTATGCAATTTATGGAGACTAATTAGAGAAGAAAAGATAGGATGTTGTTTTGCTTATCTAATATTGTGTCATAATTGGATGGGCAGTCCAATATTTTCAGTAGTGGATGCCGGTCTCTATGATACAAATTAGATAGGCAAAACAACAAGTCCTATCTTTTATTCTCATTCTTATTTGGTTTTGGTGGTTTTAAATACCAAAAATATTTCCGATTCAGTTAAAAAGACAAAACTAATCCCCCACGGTAAAATAAACCAGCCCGTACTAGCTGCGTGCACTGCATAACTGTTAACACAAGCATGCACGGAAACCCTTGCACGATGACGCACTATCTAATATCGCCTCATATTAGATAGGCGACAACCAATGATATTGTGCATTTGCATACCAAACCCCGCCCATTGAATAAGAATAAGGAACAACAAGATACAGCAGTATAGGCAAGTAGTATGGTGGAGTATAGAGGTCTTTCGCCTCACTCATGCATAACCTATAACAAAAGGTGTTAGTTCCCGTAGTATTCGTCATTCAGATCAATTTAATACCCGACCTCAAAGTACTTGTGCTATATTTCAAAGCGTGACCCATACTTTATGCATACATATCCAACATGCATGTCCTTCTTTAGATTTAGAAAGTCTCCAGAAATTTGGAATGGACTTTGTCATTCCCGGCAAGATGGCCGCTAATCTGAAAGGTGGAAGACCTCTATAGTGCATGCCTCATTAAATCTAACCTTGCATGTGAATTAGATTGCAGAATTTGATAACCTCTGCACAAGAGCAGTCATCATGTTTAGTAAGATTATTTTTTTCTCTGCCTTGATACCACAGTTGAGATTTCCCAAGATATTTACCACTGCTCCAATTGCCAGTGTCAAAAGTGCAATTCTTCTCACCCCGGGACCAGTCAGCACATACAGTGCCTTCTCGTACAGCGGACCGAGACCACTGCGTACAATCAGCAAAGAACAGTACGTCGAGGCTTCGTTACAACTCCAAGAGGAAAGCTTGGGCACCATGGTGACCTTGAAGAAGGGATCGTGTCCTTCCGCTGTGTGCTTTATCAAGAAACCTCCAATTGACGTCAAGGATGTTGTGACAGTGAAAGGATATGCTACATTGTATAAGTATGCGGAAAGATACTATCTACCAGTGCCTTCAAGTATACGCAGGACTGTGTGGGAGAAACTGATTATTTTGGGGTATTGTATGAATGACACTTGGTGAAGACTACAACATAAAGACTTTGACTCTTTTGATGATCAAATCTTCCTTCTTTTATAGGTTCAAATCTTCCTTCTATAGGTTCAAATCTTCCTTGTATACGTTCAAATCAAACTATTTCAAAATACTGGTTAGTTTTCGGTTATAAAGAAGGCTATTGTCAGAACTGTTATGAGAATTGTTTTAAAGGCAGGACATTGTGACTGTGATTTCCTTATTTGGTATTGTTTCCTTTTCCTTCCTCCCAAGCTTTCAACTTTTCTAACACAAATTGATTGGGAATAGAGCAGGGAAAGATGTTCCTTGGAAGGGAAGGGAAACAAAATGGAAGGGAAGCAAAAGTTGATAAACGTTTGCAAAAATGTGGCTGAAAGAACAAATGTGGTCCAACAAGAGAAGTCATCAAGGTGGAGAGGCAACTATCTCATCTTAGTTTTATACTTGTTCAAAGACTCAACAGTGTCAAATATTTTTTTTAAATAACCCTCACAAACACTCGATTATTTTGAATGATTTGCAAATGTATTGAAGAAAGTATAGAAATAATATTAATGGGCTGTCAAAGAGAAGATATCGGTAGTTTCCTTCCCACCATGGCCTTTGCTTTCCAATGGAGGTTTTGTACAGGTATACTGATGTAAATCGTTCTGGATGAAAGCATGGCCAATTATTAAAACCAGTACTGGTCACTAAACTTTGCATTTTAAGTATGTTCATCTCTAACGATCATCAGACTCCCTGTACAAAAATCTCCATTGGAAGCAATGCCTTGTGGGAAGCGACTGATATCTTCTCTTGGGGGCTGTCATATGACAATCTTTTTGTTGAGGTTTTGCTCATAAGTGATGGGCAAGAATGCCTTGCAGATCTCATCTCATGCTAGGAGCAGTTCCATTTGAAATTTGCAACCACCCCTGTGTAAGATTTTGGTAAAGTCTTTCATGGACTGTGATTTCAAGTTGAATAGCCCATTGTAGGCATGTAAACTACTTTGAAATCTCTGTGGAAGACTGTGGCTGAGTCTAGCAAGCTTGGGGAGTGTGTCTGATAAATTGGAATAGCACATTGGAATAACTTTATTTAAAGAGACAATGAGGAGATTTTTCCAGAAAGAAAACGCCCCAAATTTTCTCGAACCCCGGTTTTTTTTAATTTTTGCATATTTTTTGGAATGCTTTCCAATGTATAAATTTCACACCTGAAGTGAATAAGCCGATACGCCGTCGTTATGTATTAAGATCATTAAGATGGTGATTTAATATTTCTGTCTTGCACGGCAGAAAGTCCAGCAGTTTTCTATGGGAACGATTACATATCAGGCAAGTTCAAAACAAGGTTTGCATTTTCCTTTGCACCATTTTGTCCAATAAACCTCGAAAAACGTTCTCGGTAGTTTTTCTACAACCAATCCAGTAAAATTCGAGAGAAATTTTGGTGTCATCCTCAAAATCTCCCCTGGTCACTTTAATATACCTTCTGCATAAGGTTTAGTATAGTGCCTCCACAGGAGATGGATTTCAAATGAAATGGCCCAATGACAATAGTTTTTTTGTTTAGCAGGCAGAAATTAGAGTAAATAACATGTATATTTTAGTTTTTTATTTTCAATTTTTTTAAAGTTAAATTTTGTAAAGTTATTGTAAGGATTGCAATGTTTATTTTTTTTCAACAATATTTTGGCCACGATTTTGCATGAAATTTTGTTAGATGCATGAGTTTATGTTATAGGGTTTTCTAGATTGACCTGTAATTAACCTTATATGACCTTTGACCCATTTTGTTAAACAGTTAACCAAAAACCTGCCATGGAATATGCGCAAAGTTGACTTGCAGATATTTTGGGGGTTTTTTTTTATTGGTCAAATTGGTTATTATTAAGTTTATTGAGCTGAAAAAGGTAAATAGTTCGATGTCTGGATATGTTACTGTAGGTACAAGGTTCAATATTCCATATTGCTGCTGGGTTCACACCATGGCAAAAGATTAGGGAAAATAAGTTAATGCATGGGGTCAACATTTTAAAATGCTCCCATCATGGTCGCCAGATACATTTCAAATTCTCCATCCTAGCATCAAAACAAAATTTTCAATGGTCCCATGTATCTCTTCTTCCAATTGTTTGGTTACCATGATACAGGGTACAATATGGTTGGAGGTCGAAGCCCAATTAGCTGTACAGGTTGTGTCAGTTCCTTAAATAACTCCTGTTTAAGTAAAATAGCTCAAATTGCTCACTCTATATTAGGATTGAAAAAGTTAAGTTTACTTACCCTGCGGGTATATAGTATTAAAAGCATTGGCTTCCATTGAAAACCATTTCAAAGACTGCATAGTATTGACCTTTGGCCTCCATATGATCTAGTTTGATATGTCAAATGATTGACATTTTTAAAATCATTGTATATAAAGTTATATATGATGTAATTATACATCAAAGACCTTTTAATTAAAGTTCATCAGTGCATAAAGATGTTAGATACAGTCTATTGATTGGTTATTCAAGGGGTTATGTTATAGAGATTTTAAAAACAGGTAGTGGCTCGGGGTTAAGGTCACTTAGGTCAAAGCACATCAGTGCATACAGCATTAGCAAATATTGGCCCAGAGAGATCCACTTGGTCCTGGCCAACAAAGCATGCCAATGCACAGTGAATGGTGGCGAGAAAATAGGCCGACAGACAGACAGACGGATAAACGGGCCTATTATATTAGATATTCTGGATTTTTTTGCACAATGTAAACAAATCCATTTATTTTCAAGTAACGTCTAAATGCCCAACGTCTAAAAGTAAGATACAAATATTGTACCCACAACTCTGCTTGTGTCATGATCCATTTTTAAAATGAATGTGGCAATCTCCCTTGAATTAATATAGGTTGAGGTTAATGAATGTGGGTTAGTTTTTGGCACTATTGAACTGAATCCAGTGTTGTGTACTCTTCTTATACCGTGACCAAATTCAAACCATGTGAGTCATGAAAGGGTACATTATGTTAGATTGCACGACCTTGACCTGTAAAGACCAAGGTTGATTATCAGGTTAGAAAGGGTGGATGCATTCAATAAAGCGCTAACCCTCATATTGAGCACATTTTACTTGGTTTTGGAGATTGGTTTTTAACAGAGAAAGATGAGAATTTGGATTAGTAATTATAATTGTAATCACTAAAATAACAATTTGTTAAGCCAGGTCATGTAGAAACTGAATCAATCATGCACTTTTTAAATGCAAACCAGCCACTTGAGCGTTTTTTACTCTTAACCTGCTCTTGTTTTTACACACTCAAATTTTATATATTTATAACACCATATCCAGGTCTGTTGATGTAGTAGAATTTCATTTTGAGCATTTCTACATTGAGATTAAGTGTTTCTTAATATCTGTGATGCAGGGTGTAATTTCAGAAAAATCAAATTGCTAAACCCACCTGTGCTTGTTTAAAGACACTATCAGTGATTTGAAAAATATTGAAATTTGCAGGATAGCTTCAAAGGCAGGAGTAAGTTCTGTAGAATTCTACCTAGTTTACCTTCCATGAGAATTATCAGAAAAGGAAAAAACCGGCAGTGTTCCAAGATACACTGATTCTCCATTCAATACGTGTTGTAGTAAGTGTCCGTTCGGACACGTAATGACTAAAATCTCCGATTCTGATTCTGTCCTTATTAGGGTTGCTTCGGTTGCTTCTGGTCTTATATCATTTGCAGGGTATTTTGGATACTCATGTACTTGTTACTTACATGCAAAATCTGATTTTTGATGATTTATTTTTCGATTTTGCTGATTTGCAAAATCACTGAAGTGTCCTTGAAACAGAATCATACTAGTATAATGTTGATATTTCTGGTGAATGGTGAAGATCCATTATTTTTGTTTGATTCAGTAACGAACCTGGTGCTTTTTTTGTCAAACCATTTGAAAACACTTGCCTCTATCTCTCTACCACTGTGCAGTGACTTAAGCATGATATTTTATTGTCCAAGTGTAATCCTCACGCTGACTTGAGCGATGGCACATTTTATGCACTCACAACAAAGACGGAATTTCTTGACGTGGGCATAAAATGTTATGACATCACTGAGGTCGATCCACAGAACTCTGCATTGTTTTAAATGTACGAAATTCAAAATCAGTAACAAGTCGGTGAAAAAGAGTGAGCATTAGACATTTTTGCACCCACCCCTTCAATTGTAAAATAGTGTGAGACTATTAGAGGGGACTGTTACTATGAACAATATACTCTAAAATAAAGTGTTCAACCTAGAACAGTTCTGTCCTATGGAACCCTCAAAAAGGCTGAAAGGTTGTGGATCCAAAAGAATATTTCAGGTATCCTTTTTAGAACCAGCTTAGATCAGAAAGCCTCATGTAACAGTGCTGGTTGTTCAAAGAATAAAAAAAATGCTCTTTGAAAAATCCTTTTCAGTTCTTGGACCAATAAGTTATAAACAAAGTTGATCTAAGAGGTTCTTTAAAGAGCTAAAGCTTCTTACTGAGCTTATAAAACCTTGGGTTTGTTATAGAACTTGTTTTTAACGTCTTCTGTATGAGGACAAACGTTCTGGGTTGTCTGTTATTTCTAGCGTGTGCGTTCTTATTGGCAAAACTCAGGCTTTGTGAGCTACAATGTCGTGCATGTCCTTTTCAATGCCGACCCTGTTGTAAATGTTGTAATTTTTAGATGGAATTAGAATGATTTTTACCAGTTATGGCAGTTTTAAAAGTTGTCCTGTACACATACATCCTAACACATAACGGTTAAAAACTTTAAAGGCACTATCCTGATTGCAATCAGAATCGAAAAATCATCCAAAAATCAGATTTGGCCATGTCTTAACAAGTGTAGGTATTCCAACCACCCTTCAAATTATAAGACCAAAAGCAGCCAAACATAAAGGGATCAAAATCAGATAATTTAGTCATAACTGTCTTTACGGACATTACTACAACACGTAATTGACTTGAAAACTGCTGTTTTATGCTTTTCATGCCAATTTTTCAGTTGTAAAAAAATCACAGCCTTATTCCTCTCTTAACTACATCCTGCAAATTTCAAATATTTTGAGTCATTCGGGGTGGATCACTGATACTGTCTTTAAACGAAAGTTGTTAAAGATTAGTTTATAAAGTATGTATGTAACAGTAATGTAATTTTTTTTACACAAAATGTTTTCAAATACATGGACAGTTAAATAAAAGCATGCATGCAACTTCATGTATACAAAATGAATGATTATTTATAAAAATTGATATTTACCTTAATAAAATTGACATTTTTTGTATATGAAAACTGTGTGATGTCTTTTAACTTCAGCCTGACAAAATTGAATACATATCAATGTCAGTTTAATTAAATAGGAATTGAGAAATGGCGTAGTATGAACAAGTTCATGTAGCGGATTCTGGGTTGGTTTGCAGCATGAGGTTCCCAGGTTTTATTATTGTTCTGGCCGTCCTTCTCAGTATTTTTTGTTATGTGCATGTGATGTTATGATTCTCTTTCTCTTGTTGGTTCTGCCAGTATTATGGTTTATCTTCCTCAATATTGGATTCTTCCCTTATATCTTTGCATTTGTTTGGTGATTTTTTTCTGGTGTGCTATTCCTGGGCAGCATTTTTGCTCATCTGGTTGTAGTGGCTATATAACTTTAAACATATGTGCAGTTTATTTTACTGATTTAACCAGTGGTGTAGGCCGGCTTTGTGGTTTTGAGGTGGCAAAAAGCCTGGTCAGGGAAAATTGTCCCATTGGGCGGGTAAATAAATAGTGTCCAAAAAGCAGTGAGTTTTTGCTTAATTTTGCACAACAATTCATGATTTTACCTATTTTTCTCAAGGGGCACTGTGTGCATTTCCCCCCCCCCCCCCATGGCTACTAAACAACTTAAAGGCTGATTCAGAGATTTCGAAAATTTTTTTTTGTAATTTTTTTAGTAGTATTGTAAAAATAATTCAAATCTAGAAGAAATAAAGTAGGCCACCTACAATGCCTTAATTCCAAAGTTAAAGAGGAATCAGGATTTTTCGTTTTCCTGCAGTAACATTTATGCAGGATACCATTGCCCTAGGATACTGGGTATAACAAAAAATTCCGGACCGGAATTTGTTATAAACAAAGTTGAGGGGAATTTCTATATGAAGAATTCGATTTGAGCTTAGTTACTTCCACAGTGATTAGTATATGGACAAGCATTATGTATATGCAAAAACACATGATTTGTTTAAAAAATTTATGACCACGAATCGGGAATTCTCTGAGTAGCCTTTAATTGAACTGAGGTTTGGTTGGAATTAATGCCTTGAAAAAATACTGCGCCTCTGTATTGGTGCAATAGTAGAAAAATATGTCTTCAAATTCACTTAGTTTTGCCTCCATGAAAGGGATAGTCGAAATTTGGCCTCATGATAATATTTTGTTACTAATGCCGATGCACTCTTATCTCAGCAGTCAATGTTTTTCGTAACTATTGATTACAGGTATGCTCAGTGGCGGCAGACCTCTTTTTCTGGGGGAAAATGGGGGCAAAGTGCAATTTTTTGGGGGGGTTGGGTAAAAAGTGAAATTCTGGGGAAGGGGGGCAAAGTATCAAAATATTTGGCGACTTTAACCATTTGACCAAAAATTGCTGAGTTTTACCAAAACTTGGTGATTTTTGGGCCCCCCCAACCCAAATCGCTGAATTTGCCAGAAATCCCTGCATTTTTCTTTCGGTGGGGGGGGGGGGGGAGGGCAAACTGGGGGAAGGAAAGAAAAATGGCCCCCTGTGGTGCCACCACTGGATATGCTTTGAGCATTAGCACCCCACCATGCACCAGCCATGGGGCAAAGATTGTACTACATACCATTTGACCTTAGGACATATGACATTAGCATATTTCCTGCTTAGAGTTGTTCTTGCAGTTTACATGATTACCGGTAATCAATCAATGAAAAAAATATTGTATTTGTGTATATTCACGACCAACCTTAGACAAATACACTATATGCATGAAGTGGGGCAAAAAGTGGTACATGAGCATTATATTGTTTATAAAACCAATGTTCTGGTATCTTGGAGGAACAAGAAAAATCCTTATATTAAAGCAATAATACCACGATTTTTTAAAGGAACGGCATATTGGTCTAAGTTTGGGTGACTTTTAATTGTCAGGTTGGTAATTGGTTAATGAACTCTGTAAATGGTAAGGCCTCAAAATTTTGTATTTTGTCACAAAGAGGAATTTTTGTAATCAGATTGGGGATCCCCGATTCTAAATTACGTGCCACTTTGAAAGGTTGAAATTGGGTGCACTTTTGAAAATGTGCTATTATAGTCCAATAATTGTTTTATGATTTGACCCCACACACATTTGGTCAACAGAAAATTTTGGTGTTATCTACCTGAAATAGTCCAAAAATAATATATTAAAAGTCTACCAAAATCAACCTAGTGGAACATTTAGAAATAGTGGCAACGTTTGTACAGGGTAAAAATTAAATTGTTCGAATTGATTTAAAGATGTACAATTTTTTGGGCTACTCTAAGGTTTAAACAAAGGTAAAGTTTGTCCTATCTACCGTAATATTGTTAGTACAATAGGCTCAAAACAGTTCAATGTCATCCTGGGGTAAAATTCCTAGAATGGTCCGATTTTGATCGGACTGGTTGTAAACTGTTAAACTTGTCCCAACTAGAAGTAGATGTAAATATATTCTTTGTTTGAACTTTCTATATAAGATTACAGGGTGCTAGTGACCTCCCATAGACGCAGTATCCCCGGTCACATTTTGCGTTCCAATTATGCACAAATATTATAGATGTGCCACCAGTATATATTCGGTTCGTACCATTTGAACGACAATTATGACACCATTTTTATAACGACGGATATACTGAAAATTTAACCCCATTGTGACCTTGAACCTATTTTGACTCATAACTATTGAACTACAACCTGCAGATATGGCAACTATACCTTTTTTAATCCTGGAAATGTAATGACACGTGGCATACTTTTCGACGCTTTTTGATACTTTCATATTTTTACCCCTGTTACACTTATACCCCCTTAAAACTATATGTTCCACACCTTTGATTTTGTAGACTTTGATATTTAGTTTTAAAGGTATTCTCAATACAATTCTTTTGGAATTGATTCTGTTGCAATTAGTGTTGGGTTAAGGCAGCATTCATTCTATTTTGCTGGCCATTATGCTTAATGAAAGATACATAAGAATCGGTTATTGAATTAGATATGAATTCTATTAAAATATAACAACTTAATTTTGCTTCTAATTCTAGTTTAATTGGTGGTGCATTTTCAGACAGACAAAATTTGAAATTGACAAAACAATTTTCTTTGTGTTAACTGCCGGACCACTCAGAAACACAAGGGGTGGCCTTAGACCTCTCAACCCTGCACCAAGACGACCATCCAAGAAGCTTTCTTCTCACCCATGGTCCAGTCAGGACGTTTCAGATTGCCTTCAGTAAAAGTGGACCGCGCTTCTTACGGTCGATTTCAAGGGAACAGTACCATTCCGCAGCAACAAAATGCAAGAGGATAACATGGGGGCGCGTTGTTATCATAAGGAAAGGGTAGGGCCTTCAGCGGTGTGCTTCATCAAGAAGAGGCCAGATGAGGTTTGGGAAGATTGGGAACGCAACCGGACTTGCCGTCATTGACGAAAATGCCAAGTCAATCTGCCTGTGTGCCACCCACTATAAGACGAAGCATGTGGGATAAACTTGTCAGTTGGGATATTGTGAGGTTTACTAGTAGAAAGGATCGATGGAACTCACAGTTGCAGTGTTTAACACAGTTTTTCCACAATTATCACTGCTATGGGCAAGTGCAACAATGCTGATGAAAATGGAGAAGAAACTGCACATTCTACAAAAGCGTGCACTGAGAGCAGGGAGCAATAGTGATTACGAAGTGCATCTACATCCTTTATTTGTTAAATACAATAAAACTAAAAATAATGCATTTGTGTATGTAACTTAATACATCCTGTACAAGTGCGAACCAACCTGTTTTCCCTCCTCATTTGGTAATTAAAAAGTTTTAAACAAATGCCAATAACCACCACTTTCTACAAGACATGGCGTCCGATTTCAAATACCAATATTAAACTTGAATTCGTGGGTAATCTATATCTTACGTTGGTTTTAAGCAATGGAACAACATTCCACCCAACATCAAAAACTAAAAAAATCTTCATTCTGTTAAACTTAACTATATAAAGTCCCTCATTTCAATTTATAAACTAATAGAAATAGTCTGGAACTTGACAGGCCATTATTTGGCTTACTTTCCAGTACTCATCCACATTATATTTCATGTATTCAATTACATTATGTATCATGTATGTAATGTTTATACCAATGTATGATTGTGGATAGAAATGTTTTGTAAATAAATGTTATATCAGTTAAAATGACAATCAGGGATCCGGTGGTGATCATAGCTGCTTCTGTTTTATCCCTAGTTCTACAGAGAACTACGATATGCCAATACTGAAAATTCCGGTTGTTCCTAACACCTCATTTTTATGTTATTTTTGTATATTTCATTCCCCCACAAGCCACTTAATTAATTTAATTATCCAGATCCATTTTTTATTGAAAAATCACTCTAGTCATAATGAAAGAATCATTGCCTTATTCATCTGGGGTACTTGATAATAATGAAGAAAGGCAATGTGTACATACAAAAAACTGACTGTCTCCAAAAATTAAAGGTGCCCTTCCCACAAAATCTCTGAATGTCCCTTAGGCTTATATATTTTTGAAAAATAACCCTTTTGGGGTCAAAAATGACTATATTTAATAGTAATTTGGTTAATCAGGATGCAAAAAAAATCTTGATAAAGAAAATAACCCCAAATGTAGTTGAGTTCAACTACCTACCTTTAGGGGTCATTTGAATATGATGCTTAACACAGAAAATGACCCCGAATGTGGTTGATTTCAACCACGACAAGTGTCAAATAAAAGTGACCTCTTAAAATGGTTGATATTTTGACCCCGTCGTTTTAAGTGTGTATGCTTGTTTCATACAGCTAAGTATTGTGATGGGTCAAGTTATGCATGAGACACTATATGCAGTATGCAATTAACAGGCATGGTTATGTGCAATACGGGATGGGGGAAGGAAAAAATGGTGACTTGCATGTCACATTATTTTGCTTTGGTTGTGGATATGATGGGAACATGGAAAGTTATTTAGGATGGAATATTGATGTTTTAGTTTTAGAAAATGGGAACTATGAGCTACTGGATATGAAAGGAACTACGGGAAATTGAGTAATGAAAGAAAGCTTTAACTTCTTAAAAGAAATATGGGATGTTGTGACTCGATAGAGGAGTTGTAAACTACAGGATGATACACACTTAAAACGACGGGGTCAAAATATCAACCATTTTACGTGGTCACTTTCATGTGACACTTGTCGTGGTTGAAATCAACCACATTCGGGGTCATTTTCTGTTTTTAAGCACCATATTGAAATGACCCCTAAACGGGTCAAATTCAAATGACCCTAAATATAGTCATCTTGACAAAAGGAGGAAGTTAAAATTTTGGGGTTATTTTCTTTATCAAGATTTTTTTTGCATCCCGATTAACCAAATGACTATTAAATATAGTCATTTTTGACCCCAAAAGGGTTATTTTTCAAAAAGATATAAGACCCCCAATATAGTCATTTTAACCCCATCGGGGTTATTTTTAACCACAATTTGGGGTCAAATTTTTGACCAGATCAGTGGGGTCAAATTTGACACTCTTTTAGTCGGTGCATAATTGACAGTAGCCTGCGGGTCAAAATTGACCCTTTTAGGGTTATTTTTGACCATGTATTTTTAAGTGTGTAGGGAAGTATATAGGAATATCAGAAGTTATGAGGAAAAGATTAGAAGATGGAAAGCTGGGACATGGGGGTATAAGATGGTGGGTTTAGGAAGAGGGGT
>JAMKCH010036376.1:0-48964 GCA_023653785.1 Ophioderma brevispina
GAGTAGATATAGGGAGCACCCAGAGGGAGGAGAAATGTATGGGGAAAACCAGCACAAGCATGTAGAGGTGCAGGCACTTACATGTTATAAGGTTGAAATAAAAGGTGCTGGCAAAGTTAATTTTAAGCTCCCCGGCACTAGGTCTGTGCCTACCTTTACAGGGGGAAGTCTTAGGTGTAACTCTCGTTATGTATACCGAGCCATTTTTGTAACAACATTCCCCAGGGGTCCTAATAAACACCCGATTCTATAAAATTTAGCTAAGTGAAATTGGTACCACTGAATAGCTTAGCATTTCTTTATTCCATTGGTATCAAGACAAGTACAACATTCCCAATATGACGTCATAAGTTAAGAAAACAATATAACAAACATGCTATAGGAGTGGAATATTCATATTTTGCAACTTACTGAATCAAAAAAATCATCAATAAAGCTCTGTGTAATAAAAATAGTCACTATGTAAGTCCAAAACGCATGAAAATCAGATATTCCTAAACTTCCTACCCTAATTTTTGGTAAACTTGAAATTTCCCCTATTTGCTGACATTCGAACTTTCGGGACGTATCTTGAAGTAAGGATGGGCTGTTTGTACGTATTTTGGTTCACGAAAAAGAGTAGGATAATAGACTATTCCATTGGTACCAAAATCAGTCACTGTGGTATTCCTGCGTCGTACTAGGCGTGTTGCTACCTCTCCCAATTCGGGGCAGGTTGGGAAGCATTGACAATTACATTAAATAATTTGGTTCCAAAAAAGGGGGGTTTACGTTTAGCAAGGCGGAAAATGAATCTTGAAGAGGGATAATACATAGCGTGAATAGTTTTAAAACCTACTGTATGAATCAACTAATAATTGACAAAAGGTGACATACGCGCAATTTTCGCCTAAGTTGTGCTTTTCCGTAGTTTCATATTCCCTTTGTAATGTGCACGATCGGTTTCTTGGGTAGAGTCAAATGGCCGCCGGCAATTCCGGTTTCCTCACGTTGAGCGGCGATAGCCTATCTTTTCTGAGTATGAGGCAGCAGATAAATATGCTGTAATACGGTGGAGCCAGCTCAAATGTGATTGGTTGTGGTTTGAGAAGTCTATGTGCCCCAGTGGGCAAAAGGTAGCGCACTCATCGAAACACATGGCAAGCTGGAGGTGGTCGCAGCCCCCAGCGGTGCATATTGCTGTTGAAACGACACACCCGGTGCGAAGCCGGGTTTACTGGTGACCTTCCTTTAGTGGAAGATTACTACCAGGGGCGTTTTGTCATAGGTGTAATACTGAATTGGTCTGGTCTTGAAGTAGCTAGCCAGGCAGTGTTCCATGTCTGTAAGATGTTGAATGGGGAGATGGAGAGTTTAGCAGCGTGTCCACGACAGAAAGGTCGACGAGAGCACAGTCTCTGTCTGCCGATCTGGTGTGATCTTTGACAGTGTTATGCAGCAGGTGCGTTGTTGTCCCAACATACATTATTCACCAGTGTGTGCGTGTGGTGTTCTCTCCGAAGCTTGCAGTGCCCAATGCCCGAAAGCCAACTAGTAGAAACTCAGATGGAGTGGGACGAAGGCAGCCAGTAATGGTTCTCATGGTCTTTGGTTGAAGACGTGTCCAGCTTCTTTGGGTAGAGCTAAGTGCCCCAGCTGTGGCGGCATATTCAGCAGCGCTGTAAAACCAGGGGCCAGGGCGTTGGTGCGTAGGGTCGTTGGGATGGACCCATGAGGATCCAGCAAGCCGGAACAGGATGTTATTCCTCGAAGATACCTTTGCGCATACTAACTCGAGGTGGCTACCGATAAGTAAGCTGACGATCAAGCTCACTCCAAGATAGGTTGGCGTAGATTGTGTGGGCAATAGACGCTCCATTGAGGTTGATTTGAAGCTGGCATAAGCCTCGTTGGTGTTGAGATGAAGGCAGTAGCTGGTGTTCTTAGTTTCACTCATTCTCAGTCTCCAGGCCTTGAACTATGCTGCAAGTGGGTCATATCTTCAGTAGTGTCTACTTCCTACTCTGTCCAGGCTTCTGTCGATGAAGAAGGCAAGATCGTCGGCGTACTGTAAAAAATTACAGTCAATTACAGAAAATCCTGTAAAAAATTACAGTATTGGCTGTTAATTTGGAAATAAGGAAAGTACTGTAATTTAATGTCCAAGTCTTTCAAGGCCTATAATGACAAATTTAAAATTGAAGCCTTTATTCGAATTTGTACGAGTAACAACATTTATAATCCAACCGATGAATTTGCAATTATCCGATTAAGTACGAAAAATTTTCACAAGGAAAATAACTGAAATTTTATCAGAAAATCCTGGCACCAATTCTGCCAACAAACACCCTCGTAACTACCGCTTTTACCTTGTTTTTCATCAAATTTCTGTCATATTTTTTTTTGTTTTTACGAGTTTGATGTAATACATTTTACACAACTGTCAATTTTACAGTATATGCAATGCAAATTTTGGATAGGGTGTTTCGTCAGTGCTTTTTTAACTTACACACGTTCACCAATCTCGGTAATAACTCACCAAATATATATGTTTTTGAGCGCTTCGATTTCAATTTCAATGTTTACAGTATACTTTTAAATTTTACGGAATTTGGTTAGAAGAATTGCTTCCAGGATTTTCCTGTAAAATTTACAGTATTTTTTTATAGAGGGTAAGCATATGTCTAGACGATGTTTGAGGTCAATTCGAGATATACAAGTTGAACAGCCTGGGAGCCAACAGATCCTTGCAATACTCCCTTCCTCAGACGACTGCTCTGCCAATCCACTGGGTCTTGCGAACAAGCTACGGTTTGCAAGCTGTTACTTAGAGGTGAGGATGAAAGCGTGAATGTTAAGCCTACGTGCCACACGGTGTCCATTGCTGCAGTAAAGGTCCTAAATCCAGCCTATCCTTGTTTAGAGATCAGTGGCAATCAATCACTGACCTCTACACATGCCATACGGGCTTCCGCCAACAGTTTTGAATTGGTCGTAAGTGAAACATCAAGAAGTTGGTTTTTGAACCTACTACAAAGATGGCGGAAAGAACAATACATACCCCTGCGGTGCATATATTCGCACACAATTTCTAATTGTTTGACAAGGTGTATGCATTGGTTTACCGCCCATATTGAATAGATCAAAAACCAACTTCCTGCTTTTTCAATCAATCGGCGACTCAGACCTGCTATGTGTAGAGGTCAGTTGCTATCACCATCCCACATGACCTGATTGCTAGCCTTTTCAAATGGTAGGAGGGCGGTCTTACGCATATTGGAAGGGTACAGACCAAGAGACAAAGGCTATCTGGTCATGATTATTTATCTAAATGAACCGTTATTGAAAAGTACCCTTTGATGGGTTTTGCAGCGGGTCCATTCACTTAACCCAACGGTTTTGAATTAAATATTTTTACACCAATGTTATCAAGACGCTATTAAGATTATTATCTGATATTTCACTGGGCTGCGGTAGAAAATGCACGTGAGAATTCCATAAATTACGCTTTTGGAAAGCCAAATGCCCAAATCGAGCAGGCCTTGTCCTGCCCTCTACCATAGTGGGCACTTTTTGTAACTCTCATTACATGGGATAAAATGGTGCATCTTGCAATTGATATCGTCTATCGTACCCGGAGGAACAATTTTAGGCTCGGGGCCACACAGGGAATTTTCGTTCGCGAATGTGACCCGATCCCGGGACCCGATTGCAATAAATCAAACGCCGACCAGCATTTACCTACTCGTTCATTTGTGTTTATAATATACAGTCCTGAGCTGGGTTATTTCTTGGTAAAAAGTAAGTGAACAGTATTTATCCACTACAGTTGTCACAATGATTTCCATATTCCTACAAATTCCTTTTTATGACATGTTCACTAATGGTGGAACATTGTGGGTAGTTTATAAATCAATATATCCTACCTAAATATTTTCAACCACAGCCCATTAAACAAACCGAGATACGAACTTCAAATTTACAGGAAACGTCCGGATTTAAAACAACGCTTGTGTATCTGGGCATTTTACACATAATGGTACCCTCAAGACCATTGGTAAGATCGCGTCTCTTACGTGTCAATGAACTGAGAATTTATCCACTGTGATGGTTGGGCTGTCATCCAACAAAATTTTTGTTTCTAGCTGCTTTAGGAAATGTAAATGAATTTCCTAGTAGCACAACCACGTTCTTAATTTCTAAAATAATGGGAACCAGAGGACTTTGTACTGCTACATAAGACAACCCCCACACTGTGTAGCATTACTAGTGATAATTCTTGATTCTGCAATTATTTGCTTGCTGCGATTGATCGCATGATTAATTGATTGAGTGATTGTTATTGACTCATATTTTAATCCTCCTCATCAATATCAATTCATCAAACAGCAGTGCATCATCTTTTGTCTTTGTTTTCCAGACACCATATAGGGTGGTCTAGAAACATAAGACCGAAGACCTAGACATGGATTTCTTTTTATACTACTAATATTTTTAGTCCTGTTTTTCCACACACCCTTAGGTTAAACATAAGCCCTAGGTATCTATCTCCTTTTATGTCGAAGAGTAAAGCCATTTTTAAAAAAACCAAGTTGTTGATTGATTTATTTTGTAAGTGCTCTTGATGATTGATTCATTGATTTGATGAATTGATATTGATTGAGGGGATAAATAAGGAATATCGACGATCAAATTATTGATTAATTTTGTTGAGTGAATTGACATTGATCGCTCAATTTATGTATAAAGCATTTTTGGAGTCTTACGGCTTAGGTCTTTGTTTTTTTCCAGACACCCACACAGATCTGAAAGCAAAGACCGAAAAAAAACCTAAGACATGGTTTGTTCTTCGAACTAGTAATTTTTGTCTTATGTCGTAGGTCTTTGTTTTTCCATCCCCCTGAAACATAAGACCGAAGACTTAAGACTCGATCTCCTTTTATTTCTAGTCCCACTTTTTAACAAATGTTGGATTCATTATATTTATTTTGTTAATTGCCTTGATGATTCTTTCCATCATTGCGGTGCTGAATTTGATACGATTGAGGGGCTAAAATAGGAATAATCGATCGAATAATTATTGATTTAATTCGTTGAATGCATTGACCATTGATCTCAATTTCATGTCTAAGTGATTTTGAGTCTTTGTTATTAGGTCTTTGTTTTCTCAGACACCCACACACGGTCTGGAAACAAGACCGAGACCAGAAGACATCCGTTTCGTTCTACGTACTAAGTATTTTTAATCTTATGTCTTAGGTCTTTTGTTTTCCAGACCCCATACAGGATCTGGAAAACAAAGACCGAATCCTAAGACATTCCGTTTCGTGTCTGCTACGACAAGTAATTATTTGAGTCTTAGTCTTAAGTCTTTGGTTTTCCAAAAACCCACACACGGATCTAGGAAACAAAGACCGAATACATAAGACAATCCGTTTCGTTCTACGACTAGTCTTTGAGTCTTATGTCTTATAGGTCTTTGTTTTACAGACCCCCACATACTGATCTAGAAAACAAAGGCCGAAGACATAAGACTAGTAATTTTTTAGTCTTATTTCTATCTTTCCCAGACACCCGATAAGGTTTCTGTTAAACATAAGACCGAAGACAATCGATTTCTCTTTCAACGACTAAGTAATGTTTAGTCTTAGTCTTAGGTCTTGGTCTTAGGTCTTCGGTCTTGTGTTTCCAGACACCCTCCGATTCACGCGCGCAATTGATACCCTGTTTGTTTCATGTTGCGTCATTTCTCCACTTCTATATAGAGTATATAGAGATTATATATATATATTTATATATGAATATATATATATTATTATATATGGGGAGAGTCAAGGGTGTCGCTATGCGGTAAGTAATATAGAATCATAGGTGCAACGGGCCGCACTATACGCTTTTTGAATTAGGTTTAAATAAGATGGCCGTTAGGCGTATAAAGACGGCGAATTTGAATTAAAACGACGAACCGTGCGATCATTGACGAGTTAGAGTGTCACCAGTTTTGTAAGGTTGTTTGACCAAAGACGAAATCGATTTGCAATGTACAATTTCGATGTTGGGGGAAACAATTTTAACTAACCATTGTTGAATTGGGATGACACATGTGCGAAATCTAACGTGGAAAACCTATAATTCCAAAGTATTACAATAAATTCGACACAACGAGAACATTTGATAGTTTAGTAATACTACAATAAATTGGCATGCCGTATTCGTGTGACCCCCGGCCTTACATTACCTGCTCCACTAACCAACTCGGTCTCCTGAGGGCCCAATCATCTTTTGCACTGGCCACAACCAACTTTCCAAAGACCACGCCTTTCATACCTCTAAGCAGAGTTTTACTTTGTAATTTAGGTCAATTCCCAAGTCATTAAGGAGACCTGCGCGGACAACTTCAATATTCCGAGGGTTCGTCTCCCATATGGGCACATCTAACGATTGTAAAAGGGATTGAAAATATTTATCCACACTTAATCAATAGGTCAGTTTAATTCTATGGTATGAATAATAACCATATAAGCTTTGGTTCTAAATAGATCTCATTATCGCTACAGCAAACTTGCTAAATTCCTCTTTCCTCATAACCCAATGTCCTCCCTTTTCTACAACCAAATATATGGAGAAATTGATGACCAGCGCAGACGCAGCATGTAATTAAAACATTTAATTGGTATAAATCTATCGCACCTATATAATGAAATAATCCCTAAATAACGTATACCAGATGGTTTTCAATGTCATTGAAGTATCCTTGCGAAAAATCCATATTTATTTCCGACCAATAACACAACTGTAACAACGGATCATGGAAGCTACCATGTTTTATTCCGTGTGGTACTATTTCACCGCCGCTGCAATACCGAAACAGAAGCCAGCGAAAATATATCCCATAGAGCGCATATATCACGTGCAAGTTTGCCAAAAGCCTCATCCTTTCTATCCACAACAAGGAGAGGAGCGAGTTCTTATAATTTTTTGCACGAAAACTACACTTTTTAAAACCTCAGAGATCGGAAAAAATTTTAGAGGGGGTGTTTAGATATCATTTTGTGATTAACAAAGGTTTTAGTTGGCCTAAACCAACACTCCTAAACGTGGACATTTGAAAATGGGTCGCGTAATATTTAGTTTTATCCGGCAGAGTCCGCACTGTCACCCACTGATCTCTATACAATGATTGGGGTACACAACTAATTGTACATTAGATGATGGAGCAACGGGCGGGGGCATCTTGGTCTACCGAACCACAATACCATTCCCAGATACACCTGTTTACAAGAAGTTGTATCCCGGGTGCACGTTTTAGAGACATGTCATCCCACACGTGCACAACTTCAGATACAATGAGCTCACTGACTTGGCTTGATTCGCTTATCCCATTCAATGGGAACAATTTTGTATAATAAAATGAACCGTCCTTAACCACCTTGCTTGGGCTCTTTTTGGATGACCAACATGGCCCATCAGTGCTTCAATTACGAAGCCCAGGTTTTCTAATCCAAAGTTAATAGAGACATGTTCGAAACCCACTAATCGCGCGGTTCAGCAAATCTACGTACTTTTCATGTACTCGAGTAGCGCTTCTTTGTATGATGTAGAGTTTCCTAAGTTTTATTTTAAAAACCATATTTCTCAAATCCCATGTCTCATTTTATAAAAATGGCACAAAAATGATGCCATTTTTTGATAATTTATATATTTTAACGGAAAACGTTAAATTAAATCTGTGGTTTTTTAATTCAATATTAAAAGTAAACGCGTTAGTCTTTCATAAGGCCAAACTTGACTCCACCGATCATCTTTCAAATTGGTGTGAAAGACTAACCATGGCTTGTGGCAAAACGATATGCTTAAATAATAAGACGTGCGGCTCCTTAAATCGTCCCTACTGCTTCGAAGTAAGCGTGAAATGATGTGTCTCTTTTCTTTCTTCACGCAAGGAATACTCCAATGATAATGCAAACCATCTGGTACGGGCATAGTAAGGGATATTTCAATATATATGTGGCAGTACAAATTATACCAATAAAGAATTCCTTTATCCGCAAATGACTTGCTGTGGATGGAACTCGAACCCACAATATTCCGTTTAAGAAGAGCTCGGATGCGCTAATCAATTGCGCCCCACGGCATGTTATTGGTCCATTCGAGTTTCTACGCCATGTTGTGTGTGTGTACGTCATTGGGCGGCAAAAACCAACTTCTTATGTGCCATTGACCTTAAGAGCAAAACCTCACGTGTAGTAAAAACGGTAACATGACAAAACCTCATATGTCAGCATTTTCGGGAGAACACCGAAAACAATATTTGCTGTTAATGCCTTGCACAAGAAACGTTTTTTCTTTCTAATTATATTTATTAATTATTTACTCTTACTCCGATTCCGAAACATTTTGCATATGATTTACTATCCTAGTTGGCTTGAAATTAAGTAGAACCCGATGTGACCAAATGCACATTGAGGTTTTAAGCACTGGGGCCCACTTTTTACATATGTGGTTTTGCACATTTGACCTCTTGAGTACATAATGGGTTTTCCACATTCACAGGCCATTTAATTGCATTCCACAGAGAAAAAGTGCTTGTGTCCCAGTTAGGCCGTTGCGCATTTTTGTCTTTATAGAGCCATTTTTAAAAAAAACCACATATTTTAAAAATAAATATTGTACACATTTTAAATTTAACAACCCCAAATCCTTTACAATAGTGACACTTGAGGCAACATTCCCGTCACTTTGAGACGCTTTCATAATCACAATGATGCCGCAATACAATGTTGCTCTTGGTGGAACAGCTTGCGACACTGTTGTTGCAAAAACGCATTTGTCCATTCCATCGTTTCCAAGGATCCATGTGTCACCATTACTTATGACGTCTGAGAAATAGCATGACGACGGGTCTACACTGCTTTAACGGGGCTTATTGTAGAATTAGATGAAAGACCCATTGACACTGTGGCTAATATGGAGTACGTTTTAAATTATAATCGATAAAAACTTGGATGGTTCATTATTCTTGTTTACTGATTGTTGTTTTGGTTTAATGGCCAACTCAGAGATTTTCGAAGGCTGGCGGTCCCCGCTTGCGCCCTAAATTTTTTACAAGTCATGTATTTGCATCTAAATACTGCTTATCCACAATATATCCGGATCACTGTGTGAATTAGCACTCCAATCGATCTCCTTCATGGGGTAAATCACAACTTTGCAATAAAAATTTTGGATCCGGAATTTTTGTTTTACCATTAGACTATGGACTTTGTAGACTGTAGTACCCAGAAAAGTTTACGCTAGACTATGGGGCGTAAACCAAATAAAAAGCTGCACAACAATCCCATAGTCCCATCAAAGGGATAAGACAAACCCGGTTAAATAATTGATAAATTATTAATGACATAACCGTCCCTGTTGCCCCCCAAATAAAACTTGCCACATTTTTTTAAAAATGAATCAAATTGTCACATCCATTTCTCATTCATACTATCAGTGCCAATGGATAAGGTATAACTTCAGCAACCATAACTAAGATATTACAATTGGGCCGGTATGCGAACTATTCTTATAGCAGCCAGATGTACCCTCCACGATTCGGTTTGAGTAACAAAATACCCGTCCTCTTTCACAGGGGAATTTCCGCTTCGTCTTATATCATTTCGTCTAATACCAGATAGTCTATTCCATTTTGTCTAAAATCACTAGTCTAATACCCCATACTCTATTTCCCTTTGTCTATTAAACCATTTAAGAAAGACTAAATACCATTTCGTCTAATCACCTCATCGGCTAATACCCATTTCGTATAATGCCCAGTGGGTAATAATACTACGTTGTCTACAACCATTTCGTCTAATCCAATTTCCGTCTACTAACCATTTGGTATAATCATCAGATTGTCTAAAACCATTTTGTCTAATGCCATTTCGTCTACTTACTACTGCCCCTTTGGTCTGAACACCAATTGTTCTAAAAACCAGTTTCGGCTAATGCCATTGTTCGCTAACTGCCCATTTGTCTAATCACCAGATTGTCCTAAAACCATTTCGTCTACTGTCATTTCGTCTACTGACCACTTGCTCGAAATCACCAGATTGTCAAAGCCATTTCGAGCTAATGCCAAGAGTTCGTCTAAGCCCCATTTTCGTCTCTCCTCATTTTTGTCTAAAATTCATGTATAAACATAGGGCACCATATTACAATATAAATAACAAACAAACTAAAGGGGGGGGGGGGGTGACACGTTGCACATTGTTTAGTGTCCGATGTCAGACTTTTTCATATGTTACCTACTTTTCTTAAACATGCCCATTCACCACATTCAAACATAATTTGTGATATGTTGAAATGAAGTTGCACCTTTCATAATTTATGCTTGCAAAATGATGTTTGTTAACAAAGAACCCTGTTGCAATGTTGTCATTTCAATGTATTTGGTGTGTGTGATGCATTTCTTTCTTTTTCTTTTCGTCTTAATTTTATCTAAATAACTAGGCAATATAACACGCATTCGCGATCTACTCGCATATGTTGGCAAAAATGGTTAGAACTAATTGAAAGATTTTTTCCTCCTCTTGAAAACATCTTTTTCTAAGCTTAAAAGTTGATAAAAAATACAAAAATTATTTACAAAATATTCATCCTGAAAGGCTATCCATTTCCGGTCATTTCATTTTTGGCCCATGGTTTTCTCCGCCCCCCCCTAGAAATCGAGAGGCTCCGGGTTTTCGAGACCGTGTATTTTTCGTCTTTATTTTTGTTCTCTTGTGCCCGCCAGTTTTCTCCGAGCTTCTATATAACATTTCATTTTGATTCGTACTACTCAAACACCATCAAAAATTGGCACACAGAATAGACATAGAAATGGGAACTACAGTAGATCTCCTATTGCATATAAATTAAAGAGACATGAGGCGATTTTCGAGAGAGAAGCACCCCAAATTTTTCTCGAACCCTAAAGTTTTTTTTAACATATTTGTAATGCTTACCAATATATTATATCACCCCTGAAGTGATGAGCCGAATACGGCCGTTCTTTAACTTAATAAGATGATGGATTTAGTTAAAGGTCGAAAAAAAGCGGTGGTTTTCTATGGGGAACGAATTACATGCAGGCAAGTTCAAAACAAGGTTTGCGGTTTCTTTTGCACCTGTTGTTCCATGAAACCTTCCAAACGTTCTCGTAGTGGTCTACAACCCGATCCAGTGAAATTTGATAAGAGAATTGCAGTCTCCTAAAAAAATTCCTCTTGTCACTTTAAAAATAACCTACTGGATACAGGTAACGCAGCTTGTGATATGAATACAAACCATGAGTACATATACAGGAATCCCAAAAAGCCTTTACAAAGCTGATTCTTATGACCATTTTGATGATTTCTTCAATCTTGAGGGTTCCATATAGGCCGCCAGGGGAAAAATGCTAATTTTTTTTTTCTTAGAGTGTAGCAACGCATACTATTAAAACTATTTTGAACTGATCAAATTAAAAATCTTGTGGCACTTTTTTGTATTTAGTTTATTTTGTATGCGAGCCAGTTTAATAATAGTTTAACAGTTATTCAGGTTTGGAAGAACCTCAACTTCCTACTTCCTTTGTAGCGGAAACATGCCACTTTTTTTCATTTTTTTTAATGTATTTTTCATTTATTTCTTTATTTATTTCCTTGAATCGAATAAACTGTCACTGACTAGTAATCTGAGTGAACTTGTTAAAATTCTTAACATTCCTCGGACTGAACACAAATTCCTAAAGAACTAGTAGTTTATCCTACGCTACCATGGACACTAGTTCCTACGGACTAATTGTCCGTCCTCGTCGGACTTGGACTTACGCCTAAGGATCGACATTCTACCTTGAACCTAGACAATAGTTTCCGCAAGACTTATATTCACCTATAAATTGGATACTAATTTCTTTCTTATAACTTTCAGTCCATGTTGGACATGACATTACCCCTAAGGAACGATATTCCACCTCTCTTCTGTCCAGGGCATCAATTTCTATAAAGACTAATAGTCCCCCCATCTTCGGATTTAGAAAACAATCCTTTGGGAGATGGACACTGCTTTCGGACATTTGCTCAGAGCCAGGGTGTGTTTTGTGCTCCTCCATACCGGAAATGCCATCTAAACACGCTTAAAAAAAACTTCTGCTTGCTTCAATTGGAGATCCAGTAATGTGCCATAAGTGTTAGTTTATTGCCTTTCATTTCAGCTTGTCCTTTGCGTGACAGAAGTCTTGCTGTGGGCAACATAGAAACCTATGGTACCTGAAGTCCCTGCATCTTGTTGGTTTGTACCGTCCCTGTGTGAAGATATAATTGATGATATTCTTCCTCATTGACGGCCATTTATTCCGACTTTTTGCTTTAGACTAAATGGTTATTAAATCAACTGATCATTAGACAAATGGGTTTAGGCAAAAATGGTGTTAGACTAAATGTTATTAGCCCAACTGGTCATTAGACAAATTGGTTTTAGACGAAATTGGTTTAGACAAAATGGGTTTAGACTAAATGGCAGTTAGACCCTGAATCATTAGACAAAATGGGGTTAGACAAAATGGGTTAGACTAAATGGTAATAGACCAACTTATCATTAGACGAAATGGGTTTTAGACTACATGGGTTTAACTAAATGGTTATTATACCAACTGGGTTATTAGCACCAAATGGGTGTAGCGCAAATGATATTAGACGAATGGAAAATTAACCTATGGATATTAGCATTAGCCGAAATGGTTTTAGACAATGGCATTAGACCATCTGGTTATTAGACATCAGTGCAATTTACTAAGTGTTTATAGCCTAATGGGCACTTAAAGACCATCTGAATTAAGACGAAACGGTTTTTAAGACCAAGTGTTTTATTAGAACGAAATGAATTAGAAGAACGAAGTGATGATAGACCTTTCATTTCAACAATAACAACCATTTACATTATGATATAGGTCCGTTGCCCGCTAAGTTTTTCTTCTTCTGAATTCTTCTGAAGCGCGGTAAATTTGAATAGTACAGGAACGAAATCTCATGTTAAGCAATAAGTTCCGGATTTTAATTCTGGCACAAAGTTGTTAGGTCAACAACTTGCCCCAGCAACATTTTAGATATGTTGTTTTTTGTCTTTGGTCTTTTCTTCCTTTTCGAATAAATGATGAAAAAACATGACACAGTGAAATGAACACGCACTATAGAAGCTCAAGATTTATTTATTTGCGAATATGATATTGTATTTTGTGCGCTTACGTCATTAAAAAAAATCTTCGTCTAAATCGATATGTGGTAACACCTAAGTCTTTTCAACCGCGAGACAATATACCAATGGTTTCGCACTCCTAGATAAAAAGGGATCTTAAGTGTTTTTCTCTACACGCAACACCGGTCCTGTAATTGATATCTTTAGCTCCAATGTTTGCTGAAGTCTAGGCGTATCTAATTGGTAAAAACTGATATTGGGGGAATAATTAAGTGACATTATTCCTTTTCCAGAATATGTGCAATTTTTATTTGGGGCAACAGACGGTTATATGATTTTGATAATTTATTAGGAATTTATACTTGGTTTGCCCCCTCGCCCTGATGGGGACTACGAAACAACAGCAATGAAGAACAGTGCTGACCGCTACAGTACAAATCAAACGAAAACATCTTATTCTCTCAACCTGTAATTAGGCGTTAGGTTGACTATCCCTAGTTGAAGTTCACTAGTTTTTATTTAGTTTGAAAGAACCTAATATTGTCAACGGTCCTTAATTCCGATGCAAGCTTGTTTTAATATATCCCTCATGAATATATTCATGTTCCTTGATTGGTTAAAGTTGGCGTCACTGACCACAATAGTTCAACTATACGCGAGAAGGAGTCGAAAGAGAGATCATAGGGAAATAGCACGCAGGTTTTCCCCTTCTGACGTCAGAGGGAAAATAGTCGCCTATTTCCCCCTGTCTCGATACGCGTGTTTAACCAGTTCCTTTGGCGGTTCTTTCGGCTGTGAGCAATTACGACGTTGACGTTAGGCATGAGTCTGCATAGACTCTTTCTTGTAGTTTCTCAAGCGTAATGTGTCCGTTCTCTTAGTTATTGCTAATGGAACTTTGACGCCAGGGATTGATGCTAATGTTCATTCCCTTTGGCTTGTCAACAGCCGTAGCACACACAGGACTGCGCCCTGTTGCCAATAACCCACCGACGAAAACCCTTTCGCAACTCACTGCGATTTTTTCTGTAACGAAGATCAACTAACGCCATTCATCGACTAATTAAGAATATAAACAGACTATTATGTTCGTCCGTGTTTGAGGAGTTTTTGTACGGAAATTCACATTCACGTCCATTCAGTGATTCTTCCTCGCGTAATGATATTTCAACAATCAATTCCATGCCATGGCCATTATAACGCTTATGCGCGGACACGAAGGGTGAGCTGTATATGAAAAATTCTAATCAGTTTAATCTGTAGAGGACTTCATCAGCATATACTTGCAGAGAAAGGTGTTGATATCGTAAGTGGAGTTAACTTTCCTCTGGACTTTAGCATGCCAATGGCATGGCCTTAGGCTTATGCTAAGGAACGCCTAGGCCCCCGCTTACCTTAGACTACCCAGGCACCCCTAGCCTTATTAGGCCTCAGCTTTACTTTTAACCAATCATGACAAAAATATATTCATGAAGGAAATATAAACAAATATTTCATATCATATTCGGGATCCTTTGTGAATTATTGGTCCCCTCGGTACATGAAAGGCGTTTAGACTACAGCCCTGTCTCCAAAAAGTGGTACCATCAGAAAAAAAATATTAACTATGAAATTTCAAAATAAGTCATTCTTAGTTGACAGTAATATGAAAAAAGGAAACAATGACCAGTTTTCCCAATGGTGTTGTTTCTCGTCTTATTTGCTTTTGTCACAGAGATATAATCAATTAATTGCGAATATCACCAAAATCGATTTTGTGCTACTTTTATGCAGCATGGGCAGAGTTGTTTCGCCCAGTTAGGCCATGCTGTCCTGAAGCTCCCAAAAAACAACAAACAACAAACAGAGAAAAGTACGCAAAGACGTCTAGTTTTTATCGACACCATTTTTAATAGTCAACATAATCATTAATGAAAATATCTTCTTTTCATAAATAATAAACAATACAAATATTTATTGTCCCGTCCAATGAAATGGAGCTTTGAATTTATTACAAATTGGTAGCTTCACATCATGCCAGAAAGAATCGTAATTGGCAACCAAAATACACACTCCAATCCAAAGAATATTGGTTTAAAGCCAATAACTTGCTGATTTATGGTCACTTGAATTTGGTTTTAAAAAAAATACAAAATTTGAATTTGGAAAGCAACGTATCAAGTGTTGGTAGGACTTTGCGTTTCATGATCTCAAACCATAAAAATCTCTCCTCCAGTTGCTGTACGCTCATGGTTCTCTTCTAACAACACAGCATGTCGAATGTTATTCACTTTTAGCTTAAAGCCAGAACTTACGACATAACCATTACGTAACTGTTTTTCGTATCTTTTAGAATTTCTTTATGAAGCTAATCCCTTTTTAAAGAATTTCATATCTGTTCAAGTGTGAATAACTTATTTTAACTATTCTTTCACCGTTTCACTCAACCAAAAGGGCACAACAGCGATTTTTGTGTTCCGTAGTAAACTTGAGTTATCTATCGATTGAAACAAGCAAATGAGATGAATACAAATCCTGAACAGCCTGTCTTCTCTTAATAGGATGTAGACAATAAAATATACCCCACGCCTTCCAGTTCACCTCGGAGTCAAATCATCCACAAGAGCCCTCATCTCACGGTCAATTAGAAACAATAGTCAGTATGTCATCACATGACTTGTTACCATAATAACGAACTCAGACATAAACTGTCCCCCAAGAAAACTATACAATCAAAGATTAATTTTTGGTCAAAATTTAAGTTCATCTCACAGTGTAGTTTTCGATCTTTTTAGGAATGTTCCAGCTTTAATGAGATTTTAGTTGGTGTAATTTGGGGTATGTTCATGAAGAGTTAGGCTAATATCTAGACAGTTGAAAAACCTGTGGGGTCCAGTTTTTCGGCTATCCTGATATCAACCAAGTTGCCATTGAAAATCCCTCAAGACATTCATTATTGAAAATTAAATAAAAAGTAGGTATAAAGTGGTGCTTCTTGTGATATAACTTAATTTATAACTTTATACTTCGCAATGCTTATAATCATGTAGCATTGGAATTCCATGTCCAAACAATCTTGTGTCTCAGCTTTACTCCAGGTTTAAGCAGATGGTAGAACCATAAAATTGAAAGTAAACTGAGACCTTTGAACACAACCACCCTTTCCTTTTATTGGCTCGTTGTTGGACACTGCTTTCTTCATCATATTCCCCCTGGCATCTTGAGGCAGTGGGGAATAGGGCAAGGTAAATTGTTCCTCAACAGACTTTGTAGAACTGTTACATTAGTTTCAGCAGTCATAATTCCCCAAAATATCCATTAATTTCATGATTATTGTCCCCCTGAAGTGATTCCCTCAATTCACACCAAAAATAATAATTTTCTGGTGCTTTCACGAAAAATAATATATTAATGAGTTCAATGCTGATAATACATTCACTCTGATTCTTTTGTTTGAAAAAGGGTTTAATCCCACAATGATGCTCACACCTTATACTTTAAGTTTCAGGTAAACTGGCTCAAGTGGTATTTATCCTTTGCGTGCAACTGACATTCTCCGCGTAGGGTCCCCTTATCGGATGGAAAAAGCGAGGACTTAGCTAGGCATCTTGTTTAACAAGTAAAGTCAAAATATCTGGCAAAACTGCACAGTTAATTGTTTTATATTTTTAGTTTATTGTATAGTTTTTTATTGGGTCAGTCTGTAGTGAAAACTATTCATTTTGAAAATCTATGTGACAAAAATAGGTAATTAGTGCACTTTTTATTATAATGTAGGGGGATGGGGGGGTGGGTGGTTTGGGGTTGGGGGGGGGGGGGGTGGGTTCGGGGGAGTATTTATCTTTTTTTGACCCCTGTATTAGCAACGACAATAGCATCCATTGCACCACCCCCCCCCCCCCAAAAACCCCCCCCCCAAAAACCTTTTTCCCCCAAACTTCAAAAAGCCCCCCCCCCCCCCCTTTCCCCCCCCCCCCCCAAAGAAAGAAGACCCCCCCCCCCCCTCCTACCAATTTACTTCTATAATCCCCCATGATAACTCTCAAACCAGATGACTGGTGTAGGCGAACATACTTATGTAATCTTATCCTACCAACATTTTGGTCTAAATTTTAGTTTTGTCAGATTACTTTTTTACCCCTAATAACCTTTGCTCGATGTTTTCGAGGCATCCCCACCTTTTTTCTACTCTCTTTATATTCTGTGCTGTGGATATTGTTCATTGATATCGGTTGCCATTTTACAATTTAGGCCACTTATTTTTTTTATAAATTGACTAGTGTATGGCCTCGAGGGATGCAAGTAAATGACCAACCCGAGTAAAGGTAATATACAAATATTTTATAGATCTGGGCTGCAAAAAACCGGCGAGCATGAAGGTGAAGTTAAAGACGAAAATACACGTCTTTGATCCGGTCCTCTCGCTATCAAGTAGTGAGATTACCACTAGAAACACAGAGTAGTGTTAAACGAACGCCTTATGTACTCTCATTCTTATTTAATAGTTTTTCATAAGCGGCCGATATTTATTATATAAAGGTGTGGCCTTTGGTCTAACTAGCAGAATCTATGACCAAGCGAAACTCATGCAAATGCACACGAGATACAAACCCAGCATGTAATTAACAACTTATTATATATATTTAAATATTTTTTTTTTGGCCTGCATTCATTTTATAATTGCTATCACTGTAACATTGTATAGGGTATTCCTCATGATGGCATTCAAACATTTGGTGTGGGTGGATATATTTAATAAGTACCGGCCCCAGAATTTAAGTACATTATTGGGAAGCGGACCGGTGTGTCTTTTCTGGGGTGTAACCCCCAACAATTACTTAATGGATGTTTTGTTTGCTTTGTTTTTGACAAAACACTTTGTTAAATGCAGCACTAGTACTCATTTTTGGGCTAACTCTTCTATTTCAAACAACGTTTGGATTATGTATATTATTGGTGTTTGTATCATTGTATGGGGACTATGCAGGCACGAGCCCGGTAGTGGTCGGGCGGGGGTGCTCTACTTGATTGTGTGAAAGTTTAACTATTTTATGGTGTTTATTTCCTTAATTCAGATTGAGCATTTCTCTCGGTTTATGGTGGGTTCTGTGCTTGCATGTGTGAATTATTTTGGATAATTCTTTCTTGATGTAATTTGATTATATGATATTTGTTAGTTTTGTTATTTTTAAATGTGGGTGCACCGGATTTGTAATTCATAGTGCCACCGTTCTGAAGGCTGTACTTTAGCCCAATAAATAAATAAATAAATAAAATCGAGCTTTATTTCAACATGTTGGCTTTTGAGGTTGAATTTGGGTATTTCTAGAACTATTCCAGATGGAATTCGGAACTGAAATGAGTGGTACTGTGGATAGCCTTGAGTCTATAAATGATCTTTTACCTTATAAACTCAGATAAGATCAGAATCTTGCTAACAATTGCCATATATGGAAACTATATGGATTCCCCGGCCTATTTCCCTGGTACCCTTATTATTCATATTGTATTATTATTATTATTTTATTCTTATTGATCTACCACTATGCTCCATTTCATTTGTTTGTAATAGGAAAACATTTATTTTTTGCATCATGACCCTAAAACAATAGAAAACGATTATAATATTTCCAATTGTTTAAATTAAATAAATCATCTCTCATTTTTAACACATAATAAACAGTCACGTTCAGTCTGAAAAGAAGATAATGGCTTAAGCTTAAAATGGATAATCAACAAGTACAGACTGCTTAATTTCTAGCCTTAACAACATGGATCAGGCCTTTCCAACCTCTATAATACGTGTTTTTCGAGCGTCTACAAAGTCGGTACGGCCTCGGGGGCACCATGTTACATGGTTCAAATCATATCTTACTAATCGTTCCCAAGCTGTTTTGTGAATGATGGCTTTCAGCTCATATCCTTCCGTGCGGTACCCCACAGGTATCTGTCAGGACGCTCTTGATTTCATCCTAATACGGTCTCTGCTGGTGACGTGATTGGTGCACATAGCGGAATTATGCACATGATTTGTGCAGATGACACACAACTATATTTAGTAATCCAGGACATATGAAGCTATCCACAAATTGGAAAATTGTATCTCTGAGGTAAGATCTTGGTCATCACCAAATAGGCTTATGCTGAATGATTCGAAGACGGATACTGTGTATTTTATAGTAAGCCTTCCAGTTGCCAGCTATTGTATAGGTGATGTCAGAATCGACACCTCAGAATCTCGGCGATGCCGCTACACTGGATAGGACATTAGATGACAGATCACATTAGGAACATTGACGTCGGAGGTCTTCTGGAATCTGCAAGATTAGACCCATCCGTATGTATTTAGATCAACCCAAATCACAGAACGTTTGGTTCATGCTTTTGTGTCCACTAGATTAGACTGTAATAATTCTCTGTTGTGTGGTCTTCCCTTCAGTTAACATGTGTATTAAATTAACAGCGAGACTTGTCACTTTGACAACACCGCATTACAACAAGCTTCCACGCAAGCAGTGACAAACTATATTCGGGATGATGTCCCACAAATAGTCTATTTACATATTTCTCTCAGCCAATTACCGCGCACCTGTGAGCCCCAGTGATAAGGAAATAGTGCATAAACATACCCACACCCAAAGCCGGTGCAATCACCATGTTGCCAAATCCACGATTTGGTAGCCCAACTGGGCGACTTTGGTTATGGTTACTCGATCCGCGAACTGCAAAGGCCCACATCGAATTCGCGAATTTCTTTGGCTACTTTCACTTTCAATAGACGACATTGTAAAAAAAGAGATAAATACGATTTGAAAAGGTTTAAAGTTGTTCTTACACACCACACACAATGATGTTCTTGGTACAAATCAGCAAATAAATTCAATTTAAGGACACCGCCCGTAAGGTCAGTGTGCAGCACGAATAAACTTCTTCGTAACAAATTACAAATGAAGAGCGCCGCTCATTAAACTCGTTACCGAATGGTGACGTCATATTTGTGAAACTTTATGGAGATTTCGGAAATTCTGCGATGTGTGTTCATGACGTTCGAGAGACTTCTTAGACCTCAGCTGGTCAAACTTATAAGCGCAATGATAATGCGAAAATCCGGGATGGTCTCGGCTATTGGAAGCTGAAAACAGAATTAAATCAGACTTTACGTTGGTGAATTTTGGTGTTGTTTTTGTTTTGTAAAGTTGGGCCATGAGTCAATCCCAGAAATTGGGGGTTGAGAAAGTACTCCTAAATAATCGTATATTATGCGCGATATAATGTGACGAGTGAGATGTACTATTTGTGTCGGTGTCCATTGGTCAATTATGAACACACTGTCTCCTCTATGCAGGGTGACATGACGTTTACTGTGCTGACATTGCAAATATGCATGGCTATTTTCCGGCAGTGGAATCAAGTTTAAATTGGGAAATGCAATGGGAGATGATTGATGTATAATTACATGCGCGGAACCGTCTTTTGACTAAGAAGGGTCAGTTGCGGCGCGGTCAAGCATGGTTTGCATGACACGTACAATGTACACACCGATTTACTACATTCGGTTGTGTGTACTGCAAACCGAGGGTGCATTAAACTTAGGTCAGCAGCCCCCCACCCTCAGTCAGCAGCCTCGCTATAGATAGCCGAGGTCGTATGGGTATTTGCATGATATTAGGAAGTATCACATGCGCGATATGCCGTCGATGACTAGAATCTTTCTACAGGCTTCAATAAAGAGTAGGTTTGTTTGTGTGCAGCGTGTAGACGAATGACAAATGGCTGGGGTCAATCAGTGGCAATTTACAATAAAAAGAAAAGAAAGAGAGTGAGCACTACTGGAAACCCCGAATATTTCTTTCCTTAGTTACCTTTCATGTATCACAGCATCATCTTGCATGATGTTCCTCGTTCTATGTTAGGGTGAGTATTGTATACACGCATGAGCCTGCCTTTATTCCGTTGAAAGGTTTATAGTGAATTAAAATTCCCGAAAATCCACCACCAAATCCCTCGCTAGTCTAAGTGGTTAAGAATGCTTCTTTCTCCTCGGCGCAAGTCCGAACCTCCCCACTGTGCTAAATTTTGAGAAATTAATTTGTTTCGATTTGTGCAAGTAAATAGATCGGTCCAAAAATAAACGCAAAAAGTATGGTTTTCTAATAACTAGCTCCATAACTTCAATTGTGAGCCCTTTTTATTTTTAAAAAACTTTTCGGTTATTTGCTGATAACTTTGGCAATCCCGCAGGGTGTATTGACATAAGCATATTAGCATATGTTAGAATATTGCATATGGTACCTATGGCGAAAGTGTCAATTGTTTTGAAATTTGGCTTGAATGTTCTGAAGGGTCGAATGCAACTACATGAGCAGATACTTTAGTGAATGACGATACCAGTGGCCTAGTAAATAGGCCCCGCCTGCAGGCCCGGTAGGAAATTACGTTCAAAAGTTAAAACTTTGGAAGCTGCAGGTACTTGTATGGATTTGTTCACAAAAGTATAATATTTTTGTTTTAATAGAAAGATAACATTTAATTTACATTCGTAAAGATACTATATCCAAAACAGACTTCTGTTGGGAGTAAGGACTTCACAATGTCGAGTTACGTGCATTTTTCCCTATACCAATTATGTGTGCTGTGCAGAGTGCATTTTCGACATTCCGTTTACTATGGGAGGATGTCTGTAACTTGTTGTAATGGTATGATCACATTTCGGCCTGTCTGAACAGGGACAACACCAGCTCAAAGTTAAAGACCGATTGCGTTTCAAAGATTACGGAATTGGCGATGCCTCCCAAGTACTATTTAAGCAAATGTAGTCATCCAAACATCTGAAGCTGGCAACAATGGAAAGTTGTATCTTGATGTAGAGCTTTACCATCACTAATGGGCTTCTGCTGAATGATTCGAGGACGGAGATTGTGCATTTTCATTCAAGGATCGTATGGCCTTACGGTCTACCAGCTATGTTGTTATGCGGCGATGCTATAATCACACTCTGCCTAAGGATCTAATCTTGGTGTTTACAAATGGAATAGGAAACTTCAAATAAAGATAACATTATGAACATCCCACGCTCTGCGTCTTGGATTCGACGAGATTGGAAGGATCCGTAGGTATTTAGATGGGACAGTTCGATATTCCGACGTGTCATTGCTCCGAAAGGTTTTTTCTCCGACGGTCATTACTCAGAACACACTGTTCTATGGAAGTTCATAATTCCGAAAGGTTTTTGTTCCGAAGGGTCATTAGTCCGAACTTCATTAATCCAAAGGCGTTTCTCGAATAAAGATATTACTCCGAAGGTTTTTCTCCGATCGATCATTTCTCTGAGGGTCTATGCTCCGCGAAAGATTTTATTCCGAAGGGTCTTTATTCGGAAATGAAATAAGGGTCAGTAATCCGAAGTTATTTGATCCGAAAAACGGTATTTACTCCGACAGGTCTTATTCCGAAAGGTCGTTTCACCGATATTGATGGAATATCGACCTTCGGAATAAAAACCTTTCGGAGTAAAACCTGCTATTTTTTTTTATTGTTATGGATATTTAATCCGAAAGGTCATACTCCGAAAGGTCGTTTTCTCCGAATTTTCGGAATATCGACCTTTCAGAAATAAAAAACCTTTCGGAATAAAAAACTATTTTTTTTTATTTCATAGTTGTTTTTTTTTCTCATTTACCCTGTGAAATCCTAAGGCTAACTGGTGTTTGGTTTGGTGTTACGCGCGAAAAGTGCCCTATTTTGGTTCGACAATATTAATTTAACATCTTAAAATACCCGTTTTTAGGTCTCAATACACGGCTTGATATGGGCGCAAATAACAGATAGGGTTTGGGGTGAAGGCCATTCTGAAAGATAAATCAGTATACACTTAAATCAGGTTATCCCCTTTAACTTTTAAATGCTTGTCGACAAATCTGAAAAACCGTTAAATGACCGAATAAAATCTATGAAAATAATAAATGAGGTTTTTACTCCGAAAGTTTTACTCCGAAAGCGTTTTTACTCCGAAAGGTTATTATGAAAAACGTAACTGACCTAAGTAAAAATCGCTATTGGAATTTAATTAAATTTAGGTTTTTACTCCGAAAGGTTTTACTCCGAAAGGTTTTTATTCCGAAAGGTCGATTATTCCGAAAATTCGGAAAAGACTTTCGGAGTAAGACCTTTTCGGAGTAAATAGACTATGAATAAAAAACACAAATGGTTTATCCTAAGGTTTTATTCCGAAGGTCTTTATTCCGAAAAATCGGAGAAACGCCCTTCGGAGTAAAGTAATGACCCTCGGATAAAAACCTTTAGGAAGCAATGATCCTTTTTTAAATTTCGGAATAATGACCTTTGGGAGTAAGAAGAAAGGAAAAACCTTTCGGAATAAATACCTTCGGAATAAAGACTTGTCGGAGTAGTAATAACTTTTCGGAACAAAAACCGTTCGGAACAATGGGACACTCGGAACATCGGGCCTGCAACCTTGACATCAACTACAGAGAACGCTTGGTCAGGCTTTTGTGTCCATAGAGTAGGCTGTAATGTTGTTTGTTTGCTCGTATCCAAGTCATTGGTAATGCTTTGTGGTGGTGTCACGATTTATTCAGCTAGTGGCTGATCGGGGGCCGCGTGTATACCAGATACGGAAGCCTCCTCAACATGGCCCGCTTTTGAGGCTGGGGCGGATTGGGAACAGTCGGCGTGTTAATAATTTATGTGTGGCCCCCCTTTCAGTCATATTGTACCTTTACAATGTGTACAGAAATTTAGCAGAGAGAATGAACTTCATTTTGAGATTGAGACTCTTGACAAACCCGGGGAACCATGATCACAGTTGGACTGTTTGTGCTATGAAACAATCCTGCACCGACTAAAATTTTAAAGGACTGCTCGTTCAATCTTACTATTACCAATAAGATACGACAATGGTCTGGTCCGAAGTACCTCGAGGGACTTATCTCGGATTTATCCAAGTATTTCTGCGTCATGGTCAAAGATCTTCTTAGTACTGTCCACTAATAAGACTATGTCTGGAACCGAGCTTTTTTCCCATTGCAGCTCCCCGGTGGGGAACAGCCTTCAGGTGGATGTTAGAAATAATTTCCCAACTGAAAATAAGACATATTTTATCAGAGTAAGTATGGTGGCAATATTGGTCATATGTGAATTTCTTTTTTTCAATAATTAAATGTTAATAGTTATATAGTAAATAGTTGTATTAAGTGTTTTTTGTGTGCGCTTAAATACTTTGTTGTAGCGTTTATTATGTCTGACAATTATTATTGTTATTATTACGCTATGCTTCAAAATAGTTTCTATATACACTCCAGTTTTTAATTAAAGGACACTATCAGTGTTTGATTTCTGAAAGAGTGAAAACATTTGAAACTTTGCACGGAATGTTTAAAAGTGAAGGGTAAAGTCTATCGAATTCTCATAAGTTAATTTTCCAATGAAGAAAGTAAGCAGAAAATGAAGAAAACGGCAGTGTCAAAGATACAAATCTCCATTCAATTGAGTGTTGTAGAGAGTGTCCGTTCGGACAATTAGGACTAAAAACCATAACCGATTTGATTATTAGGCTGCGCTTTGGTCGTATTCCAACTTGAAGGGTATGTTAGTACCAATGAATAGTTCCAGAAATACATCAAATCACTGATGTGCCTTTAACACGTTTAGCCGTTGCCCCCATTCGAGGAAACTGAAAAAATGTATAATTATCTTTTCTTCCACCTTTGCTTATGGGGCAATGATATGGGCCGATTCAAACAATGGGGTCGATCTCGATCGCTCTTTACTTAAAAAAACCCACAAGAACTTGCGCTGACTCAAGCCTCTGAAAACTCCCATGTTGTCTCTCAAAGCCTAGCCTACAGAGTTATGAAATCTGAAAACTAGAGCTCAGCAGCAGTGTTGAAAGAAACAGTGTTGCAGACAGACCTGGCGTATGAGCCAAATTGCCATCGATGGCACTTGAACTCGGCAGATTAAAGGATCGTCGGCTTTGTTTTTCACCTTGCAAGTCGAAAATTAGCGTAGTCTGTATGGAGATTGGCTTTCGCACGGCTAGGGACGGGTTCCTTGGCGTCATGGAGGACCGCGGCTTTGCTTTGGTCAGGGAACACGGGGCGGGTAATTGCGGAGGGCAGGCTCGGTCGGTCTCATCGGGGCTCCCGCGGGTGATGGATGGGTGGGGTGCGCAATTTCGACATTTTGAAGCATCAGCTGTTCTTTGGCATGCTGCCGACGAAAGAGCGCACCGGGTGGAGTCGCGGTGGTACACTCACACAAGATGTCGTTATGAATGGCGCATGAGGCTAGTTTTAGTGGGTGCCGTTTGGTGACAGCCTGTTTAGAATATCTTCAGATTCTGCGGCCTTGCGAAAACTTTCTGACTGTCAAGTGAGGTCGCCAGCAAGGGTCTTTGGCGATTCATCTTGGATCGATGAAGGCCGGAGCAAAGGCTGTGACATTGGTGGGAAGGAGGAATGGAGAGACCCCAGCATAATGGTACCAAAATCATCAAGTGTCTGTGAATTCCTGTGTCGTACTTTATCATTGATAAACATAAACTAATGTTTGCCTGATTTTGATACTCTACTCTAAACATATCTGATTTATACATAAACAAATATCAAGTCTGGTACAAGGCATATAATTTATCTCGTTCGGAACCCATTTTATGAATATCAGGCGTCGTTTTGATGAGCGGCCAGATGCGGCCGTTTTTTTTTTACCCGGTTATGACTCACATCACCACTTTTAGGGACACTGAATAATTTTCAATTTCTAACTGTGAATAATATTCACATGATTACGAATGAAAGTGTTCAGTAAATATTTCCACCGTTGTTATGGTATTAAAACTTACCTATGGCTCTTTTAATTTCAAAGGACGATAGAGAGCAGTAACTGTGCTATAATAAAATGAATAATATTTTCAGACCCAATCCTAAAAAAACGTATTTTAGGTGGAACGAATCAGTAATCATATTTAGAGTAGGTGAATGATTAAAATGATTTCCCTTACCCAGGATTAATGTGAATCCTATGAAAATTGGAATGACGTAACCACGCATTTTTTTGGGGAGATATTAAAGGACAGATGTCTGCTGTTTGTTCCTTTCCTGCTCAACGCTGTGTGGAAAACAAGCTCACGTTGTCCAGGGTGGTGTTACCGTGAAAAAAAAAAAAAAAAAAAAAACCGCAGAGGTTCCCTAGGGTATGGCCTTCGTCAACGCATTGTCATGGCCGAAGAGTTGATTGCCTCCGACGGGAAAGGTACATTAACAAGTCGCTGATATCGCAGAGTACGATTTGTAAAATCTTCACCACCTTCACGAGAGGGGGTCATTTGAGGCCACGTAAATCTTTAGGACGACCACGATTGACCTCCAGACGAGATGATCGCCCCGAAGGCTTAAAGAAGACATTCGTTGATCCCAAACCTCGTCCCCCGACGACATAAAAAAATTGAGATTTTATATCATCTGAACCATTAGCCTTTGTAATCATGGGTACCTAACGTACGTGCAAATTCGGTTCGCGTCTGTAAAAATTCGCAATTGGTATTTTCTGTCGTCAAAGGACCAGAAATTACAAAACACGGCTATTGGGACCGTGGGAAACGATATTGCCTCATAACACAAAAAACGCAAGATCGGGATCATCTTAAATTTTGTGACACAACTTTTTCTCAAGGATTATCTTTACCTTAATCTGTGCCGTAGAGCCCGGAAAATGCAACGAGACGTTTCGTCGTTGTGGGAAAGACATATGGATCAACGTTTCCAGCCAAAACTGTAAATCGGAAATTGCTTCAACATGGTTACCGAACAAGACGAATGAACAAAATGTCCACTCCTAACCGTTTTCACCACAGAGTTGCCGACTCGTTGGGACTAGGGAGCACAGCTGATTACAGCTAGGACACTGGCGAAGGTGAGTTTTATGGACGAGAGCCGCGGTACATTCTTGACAGTCAAGATGGAAGGGACAAGGATCGGGATTAGTGCGAGCACATCGAGAGATGTATTCCGGAATCGCCTCAAGTGGTGGCGGCCTCAGTAGGCCTAATGGTATGGGACGGTATTCCATTATGGAGGAAAAACGGCATTGTTGGTGCGAGATGATAAACATAGTGAATGCCGTCGGTCGGAGGACATTTCTGGAAAAACCGCCGTCACATGCAATAAACAGTAGATAAATCGTCGGGTGTTTACATGAGGGATAGGAGTTTTAAACAAATCCGAATTTTTTGTTTCTGAGAAATCGCATTTGAAAAATCCAAAATCTTAGAGGGTCCGTACAACCATCACCACATACGATTCAAACAACCAACTCGATTATAAGAAACGAATCCACAACTTGAAAAGTTATTGTTAGCTAATAGTTCTTGATTCTTAATTGATTAAAATGGATGTAATACATTGGAAAAAGTTAACCATCATATCCGTTCACACCAAAAAGTGCGCCACAAACGGAGATTTTGTCATGACATAGTGACGGATGTTGAATGTTCCATATACTAAAGCGTATTCAGCATCGGTCATTATGGAAAAACAATAAATCGGCGTTTTCTGAACATCCGTCAAACCAACGTCAGTCATCGGCAATAGGTCAAATTTGGTTTATTACATAATGACGATGTTGAGTGGATTGCCGCACTCACCACCTTTGAATATGAATATAATATAAATTTCTAATACTATCACGATAATGTATAAATAATTACATATTTTGCTTGTGTCAGTTATAAATTTAAGGATGAGAATCTTTACTAACAAAAGTATGTAAAAAGCCGTGGGGGGAAATCAAGTATACATTCTTTGACAGAGAGTAAAATCCGTCACTATGTAATACCAAAGTCCCTGTTATGCATAGCATAGTAAAAAGTGCAAAATTTCTAATTCAGATTATTAATGAATGAAGTACTTGCACGGTTCGGCCACCTGACATGTTTGAAGATTTTCTGGTAGTATTTAGTATCAGTTCCCTTAATTTCGTAAAAAATGATAAAAAATTCAACATCCGTCACTATGTAGATACACCCGACGAAAAATAAATTTGATTAAAAGTAAAAAGAAACACTAAAGACCAATTTGACTCTCCCCAAACTCAGGTATTACAAAATCCCTTAGGACTGCAGCTATGGACTCAATCAATGTAAAGATACCAAAAATAAATCTTATACCACAACTAGCATAAAAGCAGATAAATTGAAACAGAAAACCATTATGCCTGAATTCAGAGCAAAACAGAATTGTACCTAACCTATCACACCCAAGTCCCCGGTCGGCCCTCAGCTAGCAAGAGTTTATTGCCCCGTCTGAGGGTCGATGGTGGACGATTATCTATCCAAAATTTTCGCTGATCGAAAATCGAAAAAGCTGAATGCAGCACCCGCCGGGTTGTGGGTGAAAAAAGGGACTTTTTTTACTATTCAGTCATATGTTTCAAGAAATCACCTCAAAAATCATGTTTTTGTAATAAAACCTTTATGTTACATCCCAGGATCAGATTTGGGGGGGAATTGTTGTATCAACATGAAGGGGAGAATTGTACTCTGTTTAACCAAATAAAACCAGTATATTCACTTTATGTGTTTTTGTTAGCTGAAAAGGACGCCAATCATCAATTTTGGGCAAAAAGTGCAATTTTGCTAATTTTTTCAATATTAACAACCCAAAAATTTCAGCTAATGTGATAAAACTGAAATATTTGGATTCAGATAGAATCTTTGGATGCATTTCTAATTTTTTTATATAATATAAATGAGGAAGATGGCGATAATACCATTTGTCTCTTACAAAAAAATGTGTCAGAAGATCACAATTTCGCATTTTCTTAAAATATCCCTCAAACGAACATTAAACAACATAGAGTGAATCAAAAGAAACTGGATCCTGATTTTTACTTCGCCATTTTTTTTGCATCTTTAAGTGGCATTATATCTCAGCATGGCTGTGATCAACAGAATGTTCATGTTCTTAGATTTAATTACTACGAAGAATACAAGTTCCATCGGTTAGTATTCGCAAGGCTTTACTCTTTTGTACAGTAGGTCGGTTTCTGCGACGTGCACATGGATTCACATTGGATGCAATTATAAAAACATCGCCAGATATTCGTGGTGTGGCTTTAAATTTGTTTTTCTTTGTATATGTTTATTATACAAAACTAGAAAACAGGAAGAAGAACAAAGACAAGAACAAACCATTTAAACAACCCACCACCTCTCTCACATCCATCTTGAAGTCGCCATGGAGTATAAAACAAAAATTACACACTGGACCTCAACACAGCTCAATGAGGCTTCAAGTCAATAGTCCAAAAGTCCCTTGAAATGATGCTCTGCTTTCTTACTTTTCAGAATTTATATTCAATTTTTGTTTTAATGAAAGTTATTAATGACATTTTAAAAAAAATGGGGTTATTTTGATGAAATTCTGCACTTGTAACATATAAAATTTCGGCATTAAAAAATGGGAATTAATACAAGTGTCATGGCTTGGAGGTGTTTTTTTTTCATATCAAATATTTTCGCAAACTTAGAAAATGCAAAAAAAAAGACTCTTAGTGATATCATTGATTTTAAACACTTCCAGTGGAGACATCTTGTACATTCACAGAATCAGATAACATTGTAACGGTGATTCTGGCAACTCATTACAGACGTAACAGTTGGATAAACAACCTTCGATTCTGTGAGGAATTGGTTGTGCAAATTGACCCGTGGAAAACCTTAAAATAAACAGTCTTGACAGTTCTGAATTGGTACATTGAGTTCCTAAATTGAACAATGTCAGTAGCTTATTCCATAAATATCTAAAAATAAATCATTTATGTTTAAACGTCACAGATTGAACAGAATATTTTGGAACTTTTTCCGCCACCGAGGGACGCAGATATTAAAACACACTATCTTGAATATCATTGTGGTTTGGAAACAAATACCACTAATACCATCATTAAAAGAATGCTTTTTTTTTCCTTTTAGAGATGGAAGTATCACATTTCAAAACAAATTTCAGCGGTTTTGACCAAAAAAACTATACCTAAAAAAGCTTCATCCCAATCGGGTAATAGACTAACCTTTTTGTTTATCAGTGATCCATTTTTCCTCTGAAGATAACAATAACACTAACGTTAGTGTTTGTTCTGTAGAAATATTACAGGGTAATGCTTTCACTTAATGGCAAAGGATAAATAAAATAGAATCTGGCATTCCAATCCGGATTGAAAATGTCCAAAACAAATAAAGGGATTCCAAAAATGAGAGAGTAGGTCGGGGTCAATTAACCTGTTATCCCATTTATGTTTTTAAATCCAGGAAAAAATACAGAAGTGGATCAATCATGCGAAGATCACCACCATCATCATAATCATTGAAAATGACATCCCGCAACTCTGTCATTGCCACCATTTCAAAATAAAGTTATAAAAAAAGACAATTATCTTTCTTGAAAAAACATAGTTGGAAAATGTTACACACAGAAACAGATAAAAAAATGCAAAAGTTGCGGCACCAAAACAACGACTTCATCACAGTGCCTTTACCCAAAAGCGCTGCATTTTTACTTTCTCCAACAGGTAAGGGGATTCTCATTTGATGGAGTTTTGGGATTAAATTGAGGTCAAAAAGAGCATTGAGTATCAAGAAATGAATCTCCAAAGCTTCCAAAGTGTTTGATCTCCATTTCAGTTAGACCTGCTTCTTCAAATAGATGAAAATCGGACCCTGCCAGGGAATGGCCTCAGTCAGATTTGAGTTTATCATTCAATTAAAAGTTAAATTTATCAAGTGATTGATGAAAAAGGGCTTGAAATTCAAATTCCAATGTAGGAAAACAGTTGTATCATCTGCCAACAAACTATAATTTTCTTTTAAAGTGCCACCTTAAACCTTAAAGGACATCGCCCGGATTAAGAAAGAAGGTAGCCCTCTATAATCATCATAGTTGAAGTTCATCATAATTTTGACTTGGTGTCTACAAACTATTTATATGTAGGCAAGGTGTTTTTATACTCAAAAATACACTTGTATCAAGAAAAAAATGAGAAAGTCTGAGGAAACAAATGCAGGGCCTGCTCTCTGAGAAAAAGCAAAGTCGAGAGCATGCCTCATTTGCACTGACCAGTTACGATTTAAATAAGAACAGGAAGAATGTTGCCTAGCTGCCCTTTGTTATGGAGCGTGTAAATGATGCCTAGATAGGACCTTTTGTCCTTCATACACTACAAAGAGGTTTACACGAGGCAGCCCTTATAACAATACCAAAAACATTAGAGTATATGCTGATTGTAGTATAATGAGTGGCTAAGATTTGGATTATATAACTCTTGCAACAAGCAAACTCTATTATGCACCACAATGGCCCACATCTTAATGGCCCATTGACCGCGCTATTTATTATCATGAGCAAGTTAACTCTCACAATACTTTAAAATCTCAATTTCACATGGCGCACAGTTCATAGTTTCATTCACCAGTATATACACCCCCAGAATTTTAGTCTGATATGATAACCAGCACCTGCATGGGGAGCGGTTTTGTTAACATGGACCCCCATCAAGGATACTGAACTGAGCCTTGGTAGATTAGCGTACCTTCCCTCATAGTGTGGTATGGCGTGAATATATAGTCATAGGGTGTTGTTGTTTTTGGCCACTTCCATTTTTAGTGTTAGGCCCCCCAGAAAACAAAAAATGCAAAAATGGGGGTCTTGCCCCCCCAAGAACCAGGAATGACACTCACATATATGGGCTAACTTATAAAACGCACATTCCTGCCAAGCTTGGATTGTGGTTCTTGGGGGGGAAAGGGGTTCATATTTGGAAATTTTCCAATTACCATTGAAGCCTGCGATTATAATTTTAAAATACAAGCGACTTTTTGAGAAGTTATGTAAGTTTAAGTTTAATTTTTGAAAACCACGAAAAGGTAAAACTTTGGAGTTGAGCATGTCCCTTATCATGCAGGAATGTTTCAAATATCAGTCTCATGAAAACTATCGAGGGGCGTCCTTCATTCCTTATCCGTCGATTGTCCTTTGATCATTACTGCGAATAGCAAAGGTTTCAATGGCAAAAAGGAACAGACAAATAGGGCAGCCTGTGAAAATTGGCAGGGCATGTCGATAGGTCATCTTCTAAGAAATAAGTATTAAATTTCCTATTTTCTAAAAGTTTTGAACCACTGAATAAAATTATCACTTAAATTAAAACCAACTTAAGACATTTCAAATAAAAGGTATTGCTCAAACATTGTCAAAGCCCTTTTCAATATCTAATAAAACCATGGACCATGGAATGCCCTATATATCAGCATATGCAAGCAGATCAACCAATAATACGCTCTTCCATAAAAACCATTTTGGTCTTCATGAATAATATCAATTTATAGTTTAAGGGTTGAGCAATTTATAATAAATTTATAGTCAGTGGTCAAGAGAGAAATAGGGAGATAATTTGAACACATAAGTAAAGTCACGACCCCTTTTTTGGTAGCAAAGTGATCACGCCATTTTTAGAGGGGACAGAATTCCTGCTCAAAAGAAGATAGTATCAAGTCAGCTTTATAATAAAAACAGGTAAAATTTCAACTTGAAGGCCTCCAAAAACCACAAGATTATTGTGTCACATTAATTTGCAACATCAACCTGCCTTTGACAAAAGCCCTATTCAGAATCATTTTACTTTCTTCTGAAAGGCTGTGGGTAATCAAGCTAAATAAAAAAAGAGCACGCAGACTGTTGAAGCCCATGTACTAAAGTGTGAACTAAACATCCACTCTAGATGGAGATGGAGAAAATCTGTCACATGACCCAACACGAAAGTACCTTGGCGGCACAATGGACCGCAGCCTTACTTCAATCAACACACCAAGGCAGTCGCTGCCAGACGCAGTCTCGTGTCACCCTCAGAAGGCTAGCAGGACAACTGGATGGGGTTGCATCTTTTGACCCCTTAATACATAAACGGTTGCCTGGGCATACTCCACTGCTGAATACGCTGCAACAGTATGAGTCACAGTGTACATTCACACAAGAGTGAGTCGTTCTGATGATGCCAATGAGACTTGTTAGTGGTTGCCTTGTGGCGCGCCTGTAGAATATCTTCCAATTTTGTAGGCATTAGATCCTGCAAACCTTAGGAGGAACTTCAGACGATCAAGATCGCCAAGAATGTGTGAACCTGGTTGCCTAATCCCCCACCAACAGCCTTTGAGGATCAGAGAATTCCACCCCCGGTCAAAATTCCAGTTGATCCCAGTTGAACGTTGTTCCATTTTCTGTGCCGGAACTAACTGGGTTTCAACTGTTTTTTTTTTTAATGTTTGTAACTGTCTTAACTGAGATCAACTGGTCAGTAAAAACCCGTGTGAAAATGTTCCATTGTCCGTCACGGAATCAACTAAGTCAACTGGATTCAACTGGAATTCAAACTGGGACATCAAATGGATTTCAAATGGTTCAGTTGAAACCAGTTCAAACTGGGATAACTGGTAGAATTTTGCCATGGGACGAAACTTGCTACCTCAATCCATGACACTGACGTCACAGTATCCCTATCGATCACTCTGGATCAATGACAGATGGTATGAGCAAGTCATCCTCTACTTTGAACCTGAAATAAAGTTTGTGGACAGCCCATCTAGCAAGCCCAAAGGCTGTGACCTTGATAGGAAAAGCATGGGTCAACTCAACAGACTCAGAACTGGCGGTGGTGTACAAAGAATCCCTTCACAAGATCGGAAGCCGACTTCACAAACTGCGAGTGTGGGGAGCCACAAACCAGTAGCCACATCATAGATGACTGTGAGGGTCTACAAGTCCCAAGAGGGACTCCAAGGCCTGATTTCAAACCTGGATGATGAACAACTATCAGCTGGTCTAAACAAGGATCTTCCACTGGATTTTGGACTTGCACGCACAAACGAACGTTTCTTTAAAAGCAGTTTAAGGGGGCATTATCCTGAACAAGAATCATATGAGTCTTTCAGAGGAGCGCTGCTCTTAAACTGATGTAAAAAATATTAAGTACTCTTTTCACCGGCTTTGCCCATGCACTTTATTATTTCTTGATCTGACAACCCAGACCAGCACTATCTGTTGTATTATACATTTTACAATACTGCTCTTTTCGTCGGTTGTAAAAACAATTTTGTAGTGTTTAAAGGGTTGACTCAGAGATTTTTAAATATATTTTTGTGTTTGTTATAAAGTGGAGTATTTTGGGGGGTGCTAGCGGGGCTCACGCCCCCGGGGGTTCATGCAACAAATATGCAAAATCAGCATTATTGCGGCTTTAAGGTCCTTCCGCCCTAAGGGTCCCCCCTTAAAAACCAAGGTCTGCATAGCGGGGATTTAAACTAAAAATGCACATAAAATTGATCAATTCAAACGTTTGAGATGAATCGTATTTTCGTTTTTGACTAGATACTGCGATAAAAAAACTTCCGGGATCTTGATTCTATTACAAGTTGTGATTTCTTCTAAGAACATCAATTTAGCTTAGCTATTCACACAGTGATTAGTCATTATGTGATCAAGCCTTATTGATTTAATTAAAACAGGATGTTTTTAGAAATAAGGGCGCCATCTCGGGAAATCTTCGGGAAGATCTGAGCAAACCCAACTCTTAAGAAACTGATTTTGATGATCATTACTGTAAGAGGTTAGCTTACCACTCAAACTGGGGCAACAAATCAAAGACCAAGTTATATCGAAAAATATTCAGTTACTGTTGTTTAATTTATTTTTTACGAGCGCAGCAAGGAAACAATTATTTGATAGGGAACTGTACAAAACTTTACTAGTTCGCACTAATAAGCCTTTTGGAATATAGTAAGAAAACAGAAAGGGGCTGGAATGATTACATCCCAAACTTGTCTTGGTATCACGCAATTCTTTTTGTTTTGTTTATTTTGGTGTGTTTTAAAAATTAACTTTATTTTACTGGACCAATCATTCAAAAAAGTGAGGTTTAGGCTGAGCTACAGTATTCGAATGAAGTATGACAGCGGTTTTGCGATCTGTCAAGGATTCTTATTTAAATGCAGAATGACAGAGGGGTATATGTCTATGCTTACGTTAATAGAAAGTCTGTGTTAATGCGGTGCTAAAGCCTGTGATATAGCAAGAATTATCAAAAACCTTTTTAAGGATGTGACATGTTGGTCCGAAGCATTTCCTTATATCGAAAGGTTTTCTCTTCATATGGAATATGTTCAATTAACTATGCTAAGGCTGATATAAAGTGACGGTTACTTTTGAGGCTTTTCTGGATGACGAGTGTGTAGAAAGTTAGCAAGAAGTCATCCATGACAAATGTTGATTGCTTTGTGGTAAACCCCATCAAATTTATTCTGCATTCAGACTTCCTGTTTTAATGTGACTCAGGAAGGTCGCAAAACCGATGGCTTGTTTAAAAAGAGTATAAGCTTGGGTGAATACTTAACCGCTAAGAATGATTTGTTGTAAATTCAATAAGGAAAATGAGCATTTGATCAAATATGTGAGATATTATAAACTTAAAGAGGCAAAATGGCGAGTAAAATCAGGTCCAGTTTCTTTTGAATCCCGGCTTTATGTAAATTGTCATTTGAGGGAATTGTAATCTTATGACAAATTTTGTTTGTACAGACAATGGGTAATTGCCGCCATCTGTCTCATTTATATGATGATGTTGAAAAGTAAGCAGAAATGAGCCATAGGATTCTTCTGAATCACTTTATTCCAGTTTAAATCAAAAAAAGTGGAGTTACGGTGTTTAATTGAAAAAAGCCAAAAAAGGCAATTTTTTGCCCAAAAGTACAAATTCTTCGTCCTTTTAAGCTACACAAAATACATAAAGTGATATATGGTTTATTTGTATACATAGGACCTACAACATTTGCTTTAGTTGATACAAAATCATTTCTCCTTAGGATGTAAAATAAAGGGTTTATGACAAAAACCTGATTTTGAGGGATTTCTTGAAAAAATGTAACTGAACTAGGAAAAAGTCAATTTTTAACCCAACGACCCGCCAGCGGCCGGTGCATGCAAGCTTTCGATTTTCGGAGTCAGGGAAAATTTTGGATAAAGAATAATTCTCAACTTCTGACCTCCGAACGGGGCAATAAAACCCTCCTAGCTGAGGGCCTACGGATGCCGTCCAAAGGAAACAATCACTGAAGTTTTAGTTTAGAGTGTAGTCGGTGCCAAATTGGAAGGAGGATAAAAGATACATTGTACAAAATCGCAATTAATTAAGTTTCTCCAGAATCCTATTCCATGTTCTATTATGAAAATCCACCTTATCTCTTCTGTGAGCAATAAACCTTTTCAAGATTAATATAATGGACTAGAATCTCATGAATAATTGAATGTGAGAGGTTAACCACGATGAGCAGTTTAAGACAAGCTTCTTAAAATCAGTAGTAATTGGTTCACGAGAAGATCGTCATCCTGGTCAGGCCGTGCCAAAAAAAAAACCGTTAAAGGATTTCTGCAAATTGAAAAACGGAATGAAGTGGAAGCAATTCTAATATCGTGCCAAGAGTTCAACAGCTCGTGAACAATAAGAAAGAAAGATTGCTGTAAACTTAAGATTCAGACTGGACCCCTTTGCTATTAGTACTTGTATTCCCGAAAATCATTAATAACTTACATTATAGTACTCTAACTTGCGTTTTTGGTGAATGAAAGAGGAGTGTATTCGCGCATAATTTCAAATATTATTTATTAGAAAAATTTCATAAACTTATTTATTTTCAGACGGGTGTAATTGCCACTTTCACCTGTGTGCATGACAGTAATAAAATGATGATATAAATCACGGGTACTAGACCAATTCAAGATTCCTACGCACACCTGAGAAAACCATAAAAACCGCTTATCATGCCGGTAGTAAATTGACAGGTGCCGATATTATATATTACACCAGAGTATTGGAATGAGCTGATGACGCCATACCATTTCAAAAAAAGAAAAAATTGCCCCTTCTTTAAACCAGTCTTATCAAAGTCTTAATGCAGTCATTATTATCAAGGAGATACCACAATCTTAGTAAACCCCAGCTCTGTCCAGTCACGAAACATACACAATTTTTGGCCAATTAAATGAAGAGATTGTTCCATAAAATTTTGTATTGGACATCCTCGGCACTGGATAATAAATTACCTTATTTAATGTAAGCAAATTGTAATAAAAGGGGCGGAAAGATTTATTTAAACTTTAAACATATCAAATATTCGAGCTAACATCGAAATTCCCACATCTCTTACCTAGATAATAATTCAAAAACATCCTTCCAACCGCATTATATGGAGCCAAAAATCTTTTTAATCACAAAATATTTGTGAATGCACTCTGGCTTGATATTAAACATCTCAACCCGATGTTAAGAAAGAGCGTTTATTTTGTCCGGTCTATTCCAACAAAGGAAATATCATGCATTAACCTTTTCTGAATGGGTTCTGGGCATTGAATCTTTAAGAAATGTATTATAAAAACTGGATAACCGGAATCATACTTTGTAATAAAAATTCCCTATCCGAATTTTATTTTTACACAGTTTTTAACCAGTCATAGTCAAAATGTAACATGGAACGCCCTTATTTGAACGCATGGAAACCTCGATAAGAAATGCGTGTAAAAAAATAAGTATTCTCCGCACTGTTAAAAATTTATGTTGTTAACGGTTTAAAAATACCGGATCCTGCTTGCCGGTATTATTTTTGATGTTACATAAACCTCAAAGATGAGATTTGAAGAGAATTTACAGTAAATTTACTTTCTACGATGCACTGCAACCGTATTTAACGGGTCGCATGACTAGCAGCTGGGATTCCGGTATTATACCGTTAAAAACCCGTAATTTCTTTTCTAACAGTGTGGTGTGTAATCGAGCGCTAAGAAATTTAATGGAATTATTCGTATACCGAGCCAAGATATTTAAAAAATCGACAACCAAAGGTTATACAGAATATGAGTAAATAACAGCAGGCTTTGAAGACCGTCCCATAATGACACCAATTTTGCGTTCATTTTATATAAGACAGTTAGCTATGACCAATTCCGTTCACAAACATGAATGAAATCCAACCCGTTTAGAATCACGCACAGTATTTACTAATGCGATGCTATCTTCTATTGATGTTTTTGTTCCAACATATCTTTAAAGCAGTCCAAGCGCTCACGATACAAACTATTTAGATTTCAAGGCTTATTAAAGGAACCCGTCTACAAGGGGGTGACAGTTGTCGGGGGACAGAAAGAGGGTTTTTATCTGTTATGTCCATCAATTGTTGGATGAAGGCCCTCCTATGAAATTGCATCAATTCTGCTCTGCTATCTCAGTCCATGTGCCCTGTTCATCGCTGCTTTCGCTTCAATTCTATGCTGCCACTAGGTAATATGGTGTTACCTATATCTTGAATTCTTGCTACTGCCTAAGCCCATTTCATTGCTTTCCCTGATTTGTAGATATCTCATAGAGATAAAGTAAGCACCATATATAATAATAATAAATACTAATAAATGTATGTAGACTTATAATGCGCACAAATCCACTGAGGAGCTTCAAGGCGCAAATGCAACTTACACTACAATTAAAACATAAGACAGAAAAAAAACTACCAGTTAGTTAAGATGACCAGAACAGGACTACGAAAGCCACACTTGTGAAAAAGTTTGATACATCAAATGAGTTTTAAGAGTGAATTGAGACAAGGATGTGTAGATATGATATGAAACTGGGAAAGGCATCCAAAGACGTGGCAAGAGCAGCAATGAAAAGCCCCTATCGATTCTAACGGCCGCACAGCGAGGATGATGTGTTCACCATTGTAGCGGCCAAATGTCCCTGTTGCATTAGGTTGGGGATTGTCAGATGGTCCTCTGCTGGAGTCTCGAGCAACACATCAATTTAGTTTGAAAGGGGCGACGACCCATGTTTTGGCATGGCTAAACTTCCAAGGTGACGTCTTCTGAGAATAATTGGCGCAATCGCACGATGACAGTGACCGGCAAAATAGGGCACGGCGGTGGGGCAACAGAAGATTGAAATTGGAGGGAATATCCCCATATATCTGTGCTTTAATTGGTCTTGTGCTCACGCCAGGATATGTTTGGTGTACTCGAATAAGAACTGGTGTGGTGCCATCAGTCTACTGTAGCTCTTTCTTCATGGTCCAGGTCTCAGACTCCCATATAAAGAATACTCTCTCAACACAGGCTTAAAGAATTTCAGCTTGGTTGAATTGGAGAGACCAGATTACCATAAGTGATGTAGTTATGGCAGGCATTCATTCAAAGATTGTCCTTTGCCTTGTCCCCCCATGAATGTTGTAGAAGAGGTTCAAGAGAGAGAAGAGAAGGACAGTACTGGAACGAAGCCTGCGAGGTGGGGTATATGGTTGAGCGACATTGATAGTATACCTGGGTATCATATTAGCCAATGATTTGAAAGACTAGAGTAACAATTGGTTACAGATTCTATAAACCAAACTGGAAACAGTGTAGGTAAATATTTAAGAAGGGGTGTTGTGAGAATTTTTGGTTACGTCACTAAGCGTGCTGCAGCATTTGAATGCGCTGGAGGCGATTGCAAATTGATCCATGAGGAAGCCAAAAAAGAAGCGAAGTTACATTTACCCCTATCAAGGGCAGGGAGGGTTATTAAAACTATGGACCCGAGTTGTTGTTCTGCGTTTCTTCTCCAGTTCTCTTGTTAATGGACCATGTTTCTGCCCCGAAGTACATAGTGAGATAGTAATATAGTTTGTATTTCTTTGTCTTCTCAATCTTGGTTAGGCGTTAACCAAATTCACCACCATGCTTCGACATTCACCTACTTCGACATTCACCCTTCTAATGCATGGAAACATATCCGCATGTTCAACAGAGTCGACATGCCTTCTTGGTAGTACAACAATCCTATAGGCCATAATGGAATTGGTATTCGCAAGCTTTCTCATCAGTTGATTGATTCTTGTAAGATGGCATGTTGTTGAGAAGTCAGCTCTGAACAGCGGTCTCTGAGGCTGGTTTATTGTCGGGAAAATTTTGATTCTGTCTATTACTTTTGCGAAGATCTTCTAGATGCGGACACTATACGAAAATACTTACGTGAAAGTAAAAGAGCAGGAAGTAACAAACAGGTACTAGCAGATATTCGCCATTTGCGTGTGAATGAACATCTTTGGACCAAAACTGTGGACGTGTGCCTGATAATGTTACCATGATAGTAACATAAGATCCATCTACAACTGAGGAACAGGTGAGCTTAAGAAAACTAAACATAGGTCCCCCAAACAACACGACAGATTTTAAAATTTTGGTTGTAACTGTAAGAGCGGGAACCAAAGATTGCCGAGATTTTGCTGTGTTGGGCGACACTGTAAGCCGGATCTCAGTTGTGGTACAGTAGTCCTTGACTTAAACCCGAAAATAAAGATGTTGGGCCATTTCCAGGAAACCATTGTTTTGTTTTGATGTTTCGAAAGGACGTGTATTACAAAACACTACGGGCAGGATTTTTTCAGCATGTGAAAGGGGATTTATCTTCATCTCAGTTTGTAGTGAATATATATAAACTCTGATGTGAGATTGTGTGGACCCGGAGAGTCTATTATGGGAAATGCTGTAGACGTTATGTTGTTTTGTGTGTCTACCGTCACCAGAAGACAGTCTGTGCTTGATAAGCCCGGGGTAGAAGTAATTATAGTACGGAGTAGTCATAGTCCGGACAATGGTGAACAATAGGGCAAAACGATTTCAGTTGACTATACACGCAACATAGTTTTCGCTTTGTTCCGTTATTCGTCTATGGAGCCCCGGATGTGAGCCCACCGGGACTATATCTGCGTTCACACCGGAAGTCGCTAGCAAATTTGGCTACAAAATCAATTCTCAAAGCATGTCTGACTGAGGACCGGACACTTACGTGAACAAGGGGATATAGGTTCCCCTAGGTACCCGCCAAAATTAAATTCGCCCGTTTTACGATTAGCTAAGATGCGAAATTTTTCTCTAATCATATTTCTTGTATTAGTTTAACTTTGGGATTAAAAACGATATGAAAATCATAAAATAATTTCCAGTTAAAGGGAACTTGAGGACATTGTCAGAAAGAAAGAAGCGCCCCCATTCTTTCGAACCCTGTTTTTTATTTGCATTTTGAAATGCTTACCATTTCAAATCTGAAGTGAATAACCGAATACGCTATCGCGCCGAATACGTTTCCGTTTTCAGTGCCAATTTGGGCGAAATCGTATAGCAAAAAAATATCATCCTGTCACTTTAACTAGATAATCATGTACCCCAAAGAGAGTCGCAGTAAGAGTATTTAATTAAACACAGGTTAACATTTTGCCAGTTTTTAAAGGGGCAGTTCGTGATCCCAAGCCTCATCCCCCCGACTTACCTAAAACATGTAGAGCTTTTTATTATCATCTGACACAATAGCTTGAAAATCAACTGTGCCCAATCTTACGTGCAAATTCGGCTCGCATCTGTAAGAAATTCGTAATTTGGTTTTCGGTCCGTAACGGACAGACTTACGCACAGCCTATGGGAAAAAACGGGGAGAACGAGCAATTACTCATAAACAAAAAAACGCACGATCGGGATCAGCTCAAAATTTTGAGAATAAGCTTTCTCGAGGATATCTAGTGATCAATGAATAAAACAGAAGGTGTGAAAATCACGAAATGCACTTTAAGTATTTTCACATTATGAAAATGAAAAATAAATCAATTTATACAAGTCAGTTAACCCTATACGATCACTTTGCTTATTGAAAATATTCCATCCCGCAACAGTACAGATAAGATAGACGAGGAAGGTTAGACGGCAGATAATGAGGTGATCTGCACGAGACACCCAGATACGCATGATAGATATATAACAGTTATTACAATTATGCATCCGTAGTAAAAACTGAAAGACCACATAATTCAAAAAATATTTAAAGAATTGAAATATTTAAATTATAAGCTATGACGAGACGGACTGACGCACTTACTTCCATATGGAGGACAGTGAAGACCATGGTCCAAAGCCAACAAGAGAGTAGGCGACGGGACGGAATTTGATCATGCATTTTCTTTTGCAACTTTTACCGTTGCCAGTGTAAATGGTATAGACTACATTCAGGCACACATTGAAGAATCAAGGTGATTGAAACAGTTTGTCCAAGGTTTTAAACATATTTTTAATGGTGCGACGGGACGGATCGATCGATTTCATGGTATTGAAAAATTGAACATTTTTGCTAATTTGTATCAAAAAGGTATAGGATGGGGTACATGAAAATTAAACATACATATTAAGCTCAAACATCATGCTGTAATATCAAAAGAAAGAAATTGGATCTTACTTTTTACTACTTAGCAGGATATGCAAACTTTGCTAACGCCATGTCTGTGCGACGGGACGTAATGCGAAGGACGGCAATCAAATTTCCTGCCTCAATTTAATTTGGCAACATCACCGTTTCATATAAAATGGCATTTTAGTCCACTTGAGTTGGGAAATGAAAGCCAAGGAAAATTAAAGCAACCTGACCAAATTTCAGAAACCATTTGTTTGCTTAAACACTTTATATACATTAATACCCAAAATTTGTGCATTGTTTGGGGCGCTTGCAAACACTAACTACAAATACACGATATGAAGCAGTTTTCACGCGTAAAAAAGTTGCACAAGCAATTTCACAATAATACAAAAAAAAACTGAACCATGTGTATCAAATGTAATTATTTAAAGGAAAAATAGCTGTTCACTTTAAATGCATGCCAAAGAGTTAATGTACTTCAATTACCTTTTACATGCACTCTTACTCCAAAGAAAATTGAATGCCAGTTCATGATTATATTTCACTGATAAAATACCAACCAATCCAAGTTACAATCATTTTGCCCAAAATTGTTCTTGTTCTATGTAAATGAGTGCAATTCTAACTCAGATAGTAGTGAAAGAGCACAATGAAATCCTGAAAAAGCGTTGTTGTAAATATGAGTAAAAAGGGCCCAAAATGGGGCATGAAAGTAATAAGTGCGAAATGTGAGTAGTCCGGTTTCTGAAATCAGGAAATTGCCTGAAAGTTACATCCCTGCGGGAAAAACTTCTAAAATTTTAAAATAACAAGTGTTAATCGGGGAATTTATTAACAACAAGTTAAAGAACAAGACTAGTTTAGAAAACAATCATGGAAATTAATACAAATAATAAAGGATGTAGCATTATTGGACAGGGTGAGTAAAAAAAAACTTGACCCGGATTGTGTACGCCATTTTAAGTTTTTAAATAAACCTATCTGACCATATGGGATTATCAACTGAAAGCTTATTTAATTATCTTTAATTTGCTGCCAAAGATAATACCGATCGGTTAAGTATATAGGCCGAGCTACAGTCACTTGAATCAAGTAGTCAGTTGTCCCCCTATCCACGGATTCCCATTTGAATGACGGCGCTCCTCAACTAAGCAAATGCCTCCCCAAAATAATGATAAGGGTATGTCAATGTTTATGTCAAATAACGTGGTTATTCCAATGGTGCATAAAGCAGTGATCATGGTTAAAATTCATTTGAAACACTTTTTCAAGATTGTTGTTATTGGTCTCGACAAAAGAATAGCCACTACTTGAAACCTCAAGAGGTGTAATGATGCACGTTACTCACATTATGGTATGGTTCATTTCAAATCTTCCACAACCTGATACGTTGTTATCAAGTTATTTTATTTTTCAATGTGATTATATGAATATTAGGAGTAGAACGGTAAGTTTATTTAGAAGGGGGAATCGGGTGGGTGTGTAAGTGTGACTGAATTTTTGGCGGTTTAAAAATAGCGTCACATTTATTTGCAGTCACTTAATGGCCCGATTTCTTTGGACCCTGATCTCATTCCCTGAACACCCTTAATTTAATGTGAATCCGTGGACGAGCAGAAAACCGACTACTTGTTCAAAACGACTGTAACTCGGTCTTAACCTAAGCGATTTGTGAATGATCTTTGCGGCAATTAAAGATAATGAACTTAGAGCTTTCAGAAGATATCACATATGTTACGTATATTGTGACTTGAAAATTCAAAATGGCGGACACCAATCAGGGTCAAGTTTTTTTTGAATCACCCTAGTATTTGGATATTCACCCACAAATGGGCGGATCCAGGATTGATCAACGAAACTTCCGGGGGGGGGGCTGAAAGGCTGAACCTGTCCCAATGGGCTGATTTTGCAAGATTTTGCCGAATACCGGGGCGCGCGCCCCCTCTGCCCCCCTCCCTATATCCGCGCCTGCCCCCACATGTGAACATTCGAACTTTCTTATCCCCCAAAATCAGTGGGAAATAAGCTTTATCCATTTTTTAGATAGGGCCTATTATAAAGTGCCCTGAAGGCTGAAAGTAGAAGCAACTTCCCTCATGGTATATGATGGATTTCAAGCTGGATACCTGTACGTACTTTTACGTGATTTTAGGCATATAACTGAATTTAAACATGTTTCTTATATGATAGTTCTGGTAATTTTAATTATTACAAATGAAGTTTTCAAACCATTTTTTGCTTAGTACAAACCAGAGGGGCATGAATATGTTTGATACCCAAAAGTTTTCATAAATAGCAAGCAAGTGTAATTTTCTGTATGTTTCATTAGGCAAATTTCCTTCCCTCGCACTTGATTCCGGTCCCGTCATGAAAAGGACACACTGCTATAGTTTTTTAAGGATAAATATTGGAAATGATTTTATGTTTGTAACATGACAGTTGCAACAATATGTGATAGTTTTGGAAAGTTTCAATTCAATTTGAATATTTTTAGACCTCGACATAAAAAACACAAATCACCTCAAATTATTGACTTCAAAATAATTTTTTCTCATTTATTTTGTTTTTTTCCTACTTTTAAAACACTTTTGATAATTTGGTTTAGGTTTGATTTTGTGTGATCAAAGAAATATTAAAAATGCAAAAACAGAAATTTGTTAACACTTTTTAGTATAAAATTCAATGTTTGATATTGGTGAAACTGTAAAATGGTTCCACAATCAATTTTGGCGCGTACTGGGTCAACAGTTATTGAGTTGCTTTGGATTCAGGTATTGTGCAAATCGCTTCCCTAACCTATTTGATTGAATGAGGAATAGTTGCCTCATCTGTTATTCTTAGTTGTCACATTATCCAACAAAATAGGTCACAGGTCATTATAATCCAATAGTTGATAATAGCTTTTTGACTTTATTTGCTAATTTGGTTAATGTTCAATTTCTTAAATAAATCATTGTTTTTTTAATGTTTTTTTACCATCCACACCGGAAATACATGTACACATAATACGCATCAGCTTGTAAAGTTACACATATTTGTGACCCATGCAGGGTACCTGCAAAATGCTATTCACTCATATGCAATTATAATATGAGTTAGTTACTATGAATAACCTATATTATCACCCAACTGCTCTTGTCTACCCACTTTCAGATGTTTAACCCTGTATCATAATGAAAAAGTTCAAATAGGTCCGAAAGTGTATCACAGTGAAAAAATACCTGCCTCGAGTTTCAAAACCCCTAAGCTGATTATAAAACCATATCGGCGCCACTTGGAGCCCATTTACCATAGGAACATTAGTTGTTGAACTAAGGTAGCAAGTCTGAATGGAACTCTACATTCAGCGACTGATAATTATATTCAGCACAGTTGTCAATCTTTTAATATAACATTACTGTATCCGTATTTGAAACAGTTCACCCCAGATGTACCAGCTGACTACTTTTTGACTACATATACTGACATTTTATAAATCAAAAGGCAAAAAACTATGAAGTTGCCGACCAATTTCCATTAAATCAACCATAACTTCCCCAAAAGTAGGAGTTCATTTGCCATGAACAAAGGCCCTCACTCACACCATATTGAAGAGTGAAATAACTCTTGAAAATGCAGTATACTCTTTTGAATAAAAAAAAGGTCTATACGAGTAAAGCCCCTCTTCAATTTTCTGATCGCAGTGATATCAGTCCATTTCCAGAATTGGACATTTCACTCCTGAGAATTTTGTTCCAAGGGAAGTGGGGGAAAACTCTTAAGAAAAAAATGTGGTGAAATTGAAAATGCTCACAATTATAGACAGTAAAATAAATTGTATCTAAACAAGAAAAAAACTACTAGTTTTATGATACCCTAATCCACTGTTTTTCATAAATACTGACCGAAAATAGTACTCCAGTTTTTTCCAACGATTTTCAATTCAGTACGTTTTAAGATTTTCTCGGCTAGGAATTTTTCAATATTTAAAAAAAAATCTTAATCGGTATTTTGCAGAAGTGAAATTGGGAGTTACTTTTTAAATCTCATTCATAAATATAAATTTCAAATCATCAAAATATTATTAAAAAGTATCCTGTTTTGCCGATGTTTCCAAAAGAATCGTACCCTTCCCTAACTCCGGTTTCTAACTCAGTAGTATCTTTCAACCACTTTTGCAATTAACCAGAATTTTGACAGTCCCCACTATAAATGTTTCCTCCTCATTCTCAAAAAAGTCAAAGTTGAGTCATCAGCCTGACCAATTTTTACTAGAGGATGTTTATACATTCTATTTAATATACGGAATTGGAACCAGCGGAGTTTAATCTCTTGGGTACTTCCGTTTATTGGCACAACATTTGTGGATATCAAAACATTATAAAAACTTTTACATCCCTTTGACTAACTTGCCCATTACACTTTGAATGCGACGCAAATTGTGTTTTTTTTTTACTGTGCAATAAGTTTGGAAAAAGTTTGAAAAAAACCCTTAATTTGAGTACTTTATATCATAAAAGTGGAGGAAATTAGCTTAGTATTAAACCCCTCCTGGCTGTCATAAAGAGATCAGAATTCACCATTAGAATCCATCAAATCGTAAGTCTAAAGAGATAAAATTCACCATTGAATCCCCAATCGTTAAGTCATAAAGAAATAAAATTCCCATTAGAAGCCATCAAAATCGTTAACAATTTTAAACCCACTATCATTCCAGGTTCTATAGAAAACACATTTCCTATCCACTTTAATTTTTCTAATAATTCCAAATACTAGATCTCAAAACGTCTTCCCTATCTTGGGGAGAATTAAGATATAGTCCAACGTTGTCCAAAATCTAACAGCCTCTTAAAAAAAAACCCCTTGTGACACCTTATTATTAATATTATTCCAACATTTTTGTGATGAAAATATGAAACTCTGGGACACTCTTTATTAAATAAATGAAAATCTTATTATTGTTCTCATATTTAAAATATTCTAACCATGTATTTTTTAAGAGTGCCTTGGCAAATGGTTCAAACAGAATCATTTCAACACCACCCTTCGTAGTAAGCCATCTGATTCCTACGATTCTATCAACCTCACTGCCCCAAATAAATTATAGAATATGATTATCGATATCATTAAATATTTCTTATCTGGGTTTGGTACTGTAAGAATAAATGATTTAACAATAGTAACACAGGGATAGTAATACAGTGAGAAAACGTCGAGACCTGATAAAATAAGCTTGTGATGCATGCATTGTTGTATCATAATTTATATTCACTATAATCTTATCCAGTCTGTGTGCAACTCCAGATACCTACGTTTCTGTGAACGCAACACATACAATCTTATAGTAATGGATGTAGTGGCACATCTTTATACTAAAAAATGATGGAACACCTGCACACCCCTTTCATGACCCCCAGCTTTGGATTTCAAGGTTACACAGGGGTAAAAAATTATAAAATGTTCTGATTTTGTGAAAAGCACACATGCTGTTAACAGTTAACGTTGGTCTTGTCACAACTGATTACAAAGTAATATGTATACTACTTATGCTTAAAGTTTTTTTAAATTAGTCAATTTTGTTTTGTACAGGGTCTAAAATCAAAGTTTGCTTCAATTTTTTGTAAAACGTGGTTCAAATGTTGGTTCAGCTCATAGAATGAATATAGGACATAGTTTTGCACCATGTTTTACAAAATTGTAGCACCTTTTAATATCGATTATCACCGTTTTACAGTTTTGACCAAATAACTTCAAACTATTAAGCCATAGGTGTTAATAAACTATACCTTTTTTGGAATCCTTGTAACCAGACAAACACATGGTGTGCTTTTACACAATCGAACATTTTAAATTTTTGACCTCTGCGTAACCTTGAAGCCTGGTCATGAAAATGGTGTGGCAGGGCTTCCATCAAATTGTGTGTACTTGTGTGGTCACAATTCACATTTTATCCAGATTTCACAGTCAATGATAGCGTACCTGCATTCCGCCACTAACCCAGCATATAATCCAAAGAGCTATTAGTCCTGTCCACACTGTAGTTATACCGGCTATTAACTAGTCGACTGAATTAAACAAACAATCCATTAACTACTTCCCCTCACGCCTATGTAACCCCATTGTAATCGTCTCTACATACGGTCGGACATAGTCACTTAATACCGGATCTAAATTGATAGGTTGTAGTGTTGGATATAAATTTGCCGTGTGGACGCGCGTCGGGGTTTAACTCTATCGGCCCTAAACTTGGCTTAAGTCCGACTATTTAATGCCGAAGAAGAAGCATGGTTAAGTCCGGTCGTAACTTAAATACCGGTATTATAAAGTACGTGTGGACGCTTTCTATCGGAACTAACGGAGGCATTTTCGAGGGGGGCTGTTTTCTGAAGTAAACACGGAATCTTGGTGTTAATCGGGGTGGGCGAAGTGGGCGACTCTGGCACCCTTGAAAATGGGGAGACATTATGAAGGCAAGGGAGAAAAAGGGGGCAAGGAACAGGGAGGAAAGAATAAAGAG
>JAMKCH010036377.1:0-17099 GCA_023653785.1 Ophioderma brevispina
TTTCCTTTTATCAAAACTTACGGATGTTAACTAAATATAGAGAGATTTGTGTTAATTTCTAGCTTGTTAAGATCTTTGAATGCAGCCATACCGGCCGCCATCTTGAATTGCAAGCCTGTTAAAAAAGTGTCAGTGTCAGAAAAATGTCAGATACAAGGTTTAATGCATGGTTAAAGACAATTCCACACTCAAACTTGAAACCTTACCATTTTTTGCAGGGCACACTCTGTACTACTGTACACTACTATGTGTTTCGCATACATTTTGTAGGCAAAACGCTTTTACTTGGCAGCCATTTTGAAATTAAAGATGGCTGCCACGTCGAAATGATCCGTTGTTTTTAAGAATGTTAGATTGGATTTCTGGACCCTGAAACATGGGTATAGCATTGGGCTATAGACACTAGAATCATGAATTTACTGGTATTAGAGACCGGAGTGTGGGCAAAAAAGTCTTCCCTTGGCCGCCATCTTGAATTGCGAGTCTGTTAAAAAGTGTCATTGTCAGAAAAATGTCAGATACAAGGTTTAATGCATGGTTAAAAGACATAATTCCACACTCAAACTTGAAACCTTACCATTTTTTGCAGGGCACACTCTGTACTACTGTACACTAATGTGTTTCGCATACCTTTTGTAGGCAAAACGCTTTTACTTGGCAGCCATTTTGAAATTAAAGATGGCTGCCATGTCGAAATGATCTGTTGTTTTTAACAATGTTAGATTGGATTTCTGGACCCTGAAACATGGGTATAGCATTGGGCTATAGACACTAGAATCATGAATTTACTGGTATTAGAGACCGGAGTGTGGGCAAAAAAGTCTTCCCCTTAGCCGCCATCTTGAATTGCGAGCCTGTTAAAAAGTGTCAGTGTCAGAAAAATGTCAGATACAAGGTTTAACGCATGGTTAAAAGACATAATTTCACACTCAAACTTGAAACCTTACCATTTTTGCATGGGCACACTCTGTACTACTGTAGACTACTATGTGTTTCACATACCTTTTGTAGGCAAAGTTCTTTTACTTGGCAGCCATTTTGAAATTCAAGATGGCTGCCACGTCGAAATGATCCGTTGTTGTTAACAATGTTAGATTGGATTCCTGGACCCTGAAACATGGGTATAGCATTGGGCTATAGACACTAGAATTGTGAATTTACTGGTATTAGAGACCGGAGTGTTGGCAAAAAACGTCTTCCCCTTAGCGGCCATTTTGAATTTCAAGATGGCTTCCACAGCCACATGGTCCATTGTTGTTATTAATGTTCTTTTGGATTTCTGGACCCTGAAACATGGGTACAGATGCCATAACCATGCCTCTACTAGTTTCAGAGACATACAGTGTGAGTCAAAAAAAACCCTACATTCAGAATAAAAAATAATTAAAATAGTTAAGAATTGTTTTTGCTCAAATGTTTGCTATGGTTATAAAGAAGGATAAACAGGCTTTCAGAAAACGTTTATTTGGTGTCATTTGGACTTTGGAGGAAGAAGTTACGCCTATTTTGCTGAGAGACTTAAAAATCCTGTTTGGCCGATTTTGAGCCAAACAAAGATGCATCGCTTACAAAGAGTAACATGGTCTTCAGAAGTGATTTCAGTACAAACATTTAACACCACATTATTGTTAAACAATAGAAGGTGGTAGATTAATTGGAGGATTATAAAAATAATATCCCAGAGATTACAAAAGAAAATTCTAAGTAAAAAATGTTCAATTTCCCAAATAAGAAATTCAAGATAGCTGGTGTAAGACCACAGTTTCAGCAAGATTTCATTGTTTTAACCTACAACGAAACTTGGGAGCAAAGGTGAAACCACAGAAAGTTTTGTATTCCGCTTGAAAAAAAACCCAGCAGTGCGATATTGAATTTTAAAGTTTAATTCCGATTTATTTACAGAAACTTCAGCTTTAGTTCTTGCAATTTATGGACGCCGAGTATACTGTATTTGTGCAAAATAATTACCCTAGAGATGTAAAACAAACACCTCTGAGCAGTTTCATTAAGTTCATGAACTGACACATTGATATGGAGTGATTTTCAATAACTGACTTTTTATGATTGAACAATGGTAATTTAATTTTTTGAAGATATTTTACTTATAATTATGTTACACAATAAACCATTTTATTCAAACGGATATGTTTTGTCGAGAAGAAATCGATACCATCTGAAATTGCATGTGTGAATTGTCTTTTGCTATAATGTATTATGGTATACGTCGGTGTCAGTCTCTCCGCATTGTATGGCTAAAATCGGCCAAACTTAATTTTTAGGTCTCTCCGCAAAATTGACATAGTTTCTGAACCCAAAGTCCAAAAGACACCAACTAAAAATCTTCTGATAGCCTGTTTATCTCTGTAAACAACTAAAGCAAACAATGAAGCAAAAACAATGTTTAACCTTTGAAGAAAAAATCTTTCCTGAATGTAGGGTTTTTATTGACTCACACTGTATATCTCAAAAAACAACTTCCCTTGGCGGCCATTTTGAATTTCAAGATGGCCGTCACAGCCACATGATCTAATGTTGTTGCATTAGATTGACACCCTCCAACAATGGGTTTAGATGGTGGAATTACGTTTCTAGGTGATTTAGAAGCCAAGATATAGCACATTATAGGTTCAAAATGGCGGCCATTTTGAATTATCCAAGATGGCTGCTTATATGCGTTTAAAAAAAATGCAACATTGATTTTTGTTCCTGTGACAGTGACTTGAGAAAAATGCAAAAATTAGAAAATCTCTAAAAACCCACCAAATAGTAATATTTGAACATAGTGATACCTGAATTGGAGGCTAAGCAGAGCAAGCTATTACATCAGCCTGTTTTAAATACTGCAAGATATCTTGTAGGGGCAAAGGTCACAGTAGGGTGGTAATTAGAGGTCAAACTGTGTACACCCCACATAAGTCCTTGGCCAGTGATTCTTTTGACTGAGTATGAAGGTAATTGGTCATGTGTACCAGAGACAAGCAGGACAGGACTGTTTGAAAAGCTGGCTGTGGCGAGGTTAAGAAAGTTTTAAGATGGAGGGAGGGGGTGGAACAGGAGAAAAGTTGTGTGCTAGGTGGACTCGGTGATGTGAAGGAGAAGTTCACATACCTGGGGGACCAGGGTTAGTGGGGCTGGTGGGTTGTGAGGGGCGTGACAGCAGAGTAAGGTATGGGATGGGTGAAGTTTAGGGAACGGTTGGGAGTTGTGAAAGGGAAAAAAAGATATCCTTTGAAGATGAAAGGTATGGTGTAAAGAGTTGTGTGAGACAGGGATGCTTATGGGAGCGAGACCTGAGCGAAAATGAGAGGGGGATTTGAGAGGACAGAGAGGAGCAATGATGAGAGCAAGTGTGGTGTGAAGTTGAATGGATATGATTGAGACGGAGGATCCTCAAGGCAGATGTTGGGTTTGGGAAGTGGTTGGACGGGTTGGTGAAGGCGAAAGTGTACGCTGGTATTGCCATGTGCTGAGGAAGGATGACAAGCATGTTTTAAGAAGAGCTTTGAGTTTGAGGTGGGAGAGGTTTGTGAGGGGAGGGGAGTCCAACGAAGATTGGAAGAAGAATGACGAGGAGAGTAGGCGGGTTGGGTTGAGGATGGAGGAGCATTGAAATGGGCAAACGTGGAAGGAGGCGTAAGGGCGGTTTGGTTGTCGAGTGTGAGGTGAATCCGGTCACCAGTGTTCACGGGGCAAACCGGATTTAAAACTTTGGATTTACTACTACATTCAAGGGAACTAAGAGCAGCAAACAAATTATATTTTCACAGATATGACCTTTGACCTATAGATTTGTATCTCACACCAGATGTAGTGCTACCTACTAAGGTCCTTTAGCGTAAATCAGATAAGGAATGTGGGTAGTACAGCAGCTTGTTTGGAGATGGCCGACTATGCTATGCTATCGCAAAATCCCCCTTCTGGCTAAAGAATCCAAAATTGAGGAATCTATTTTTGTTACTTCCGAGTATTCCAGCACATTTTCCACTTACCTTCATAAAACTGTAGCACCTGCCCCGATGGACTATTTCTATTCACCCGTTCAATAGGCCTCCTCCCTTGGTTGTCAGTTGCATGCATGTTTGCACCATAGTTTAGCAAGAGAATGACAAGCTCTGGATTTTGGCTGATGGCAGCATAATGCAGAGGTGTTTCATGCAGTTTGGTAGCATTTACCTTGGCACCTGTTAAGGTTTTTTACAAAAAAGTACATTTTCTTTATTTCACTTTCTGCAAATAAAATACAACAAGTAGATCTGCTCATCACAAGTGTCATCTTTTTGCAAGGTTTCTAGTTTGTTTTACCCAAATCTGTGAACACCCCATTAGGGCCTTGGGTCAGTGGTTCTTCTGAGAATGTTTGGTGTGATTATAGCAATTGATTTGTGGCACAAGAGGGCAGGGTGCAAAATAAGATTTTAAAGGGCAGCCAATTTCAGGCAATTTCAATTGTCTAAAGGGGCATCAAGGCAAATACATGTAATGAATAGGGCCATGAATGGCAAAAATTTAGGTCATCAAGGCAAACTGGTAGGGGCACGAAGGCAATTGCCTTCAGTTGATTAGATTTCAGAGAATGCCCCGTTAATCGGCCAACATGACCTGACCCAATGTGTGAACACCATATGGGCTTTGGTCAGCGATTCGTCTGACCCAAACTGTGAACACCCCATGGCCCTTGGGTCAATGGTTTTTGGTCCCATTTTCCACAATAGGCCTTTTTACTTCTCAAAGGAGGAAAGTTTTCAGAAACTGTAACCGTGGAAAAAACACGGGCAGACATAATTTCAGGACTAGTAGGTCTCCATTCTTCAAAAAGGCGGCACACACAATAAATGAGATGTTGAAAGCATTAACTGAATGTGTTAAACTCTTTGGGATCTGTTTATTTCAATTTGAATTCAAGTCAAATACAGTGTTAGTTATTTTGTACACTCTTTATTTTTTACCTGCATCTAGTAGTACTTTTGAACATCCCACATGTCCCTTAAAACATGCTGAATGTAGAGGGTGTGCATATGACAATCCTGCCTCCAAATGACATCTGCTTTCACTAAGATTTCTGTTACTCTGTATGTCCTGTGATATGAGATTAAAAGAGTGTTTTAAAAAAAGTACGGCGGTAAACAATTTCAGGTTTAAATTAACTTGCCCATGTCTAATCACATCCACACACCAAAAAAGAAATTAAAGGTGGGGTGACCCGATCGAACAACTTCGCCCACCCCCCCCACTGTTACTCAAAATGAGATTTGATATCAAAATAAGTCCATATTTTTCTCATTACCAATACCCCAGTGAAATTTTAGGCCCAGGAAAATGTTCCTTTGACAATTTGATGGAAAAAAAGTTCTCCATATGTGGTATACACATATTAAAGTCTGACTCAGAGATTTCGAAATATTTTTTTGTGTAATAATGAAAAAAATTTTTTAGTTTTGTTATTTTGTATTAATTATTTAGAATCTATGACGAAGCGAAGCCAATTCAATGCACACGAGGATCAGTAAATGAACAACCCGAGAAATTAAACTTGGTGAATATATTTAGAGCTCGGAGAAACGGCGAGCACAGAACTAACTAAAGACGAAAAAATACAAGGTCCGAAGCCCCGGAACCTCTCAGCTTTCTAGGCGTGAGTAATACCACTGGGTCACAGAGAACTGTGTTAACATTGATACCAGTGAACGAGCCGCGTATGTATTTCAGTATGATTCAGAGTCCAAGCGGCCGTAATTATATTTTATGTTATGAGAATGGATAAAATATAATTACGGCCGCTTTGAACTCTGAAATAAAGACTGACAACAGTAGCGGCCGTGCACTGGAATCCACATTAACACAGTCCTCTGTGACCAGTGGTATACTCAATGCCTAGAAGCGGAGAGGTTCGGGGTTCGGAGACCGTGTATTTGTATTTTTCGTCTTTATGTAGTTCTGTGCTCGACCAGTTTCTCGAGCTTCTATAGAAAATGAAAAATAGTCAACTAGCATAAAGATGGTAACTAAATGCACATCCGAATTTTAGATGAATTCGGGATTTTTTGTTTTGATGCAGTAAAACATTATGTGTTAGTATTACGTCACATAGGATAATGTGTATAACAAAAATTCCGAATTCCGATGTTATAACAAAGTTTGATTTCATACATGCGATTTTAAGCTTAATAATTTCCACACCGTGATTAGTAATGGACAAGCCTTATGTCTGTAAGAGCATGATTTTTGGAAATTGAGGGCGCCTCCTCAGGAAATCTCTGAGTCAGGCCTTTAACACGCAAGGTCCTATGGGCACAAGTTTAGTACACATTTGTGCTTATACTATCAACAAGGCGGGCCGATTTAACTCCAAATTTGAATCAGATGTATTTGTGATAGGCTTCCATATGGAGGAAAAAACATTGTATGAAAAATCGGACCATGATAAGGTCAACCACCTTTTTTAAATGGAAATCCTGCAGCAAACATGTTAGCAAACATCGTTTTTGATTAATAATTAACAGTTCATCTTGAAAGCTTGGCTCGAGAACAATGACATTATACGACACTCTCTACATTATGAATCAATAATCTGCCATGAGCCAGATGAGCCGGTTCCCTCCTCGAGGTTCAATGTCTGATCGATGTGGTGAGGTTATCACAACAATAAAATGTTTTAAGAACAAACAACTGTGAGCAGTTTCAAGGATCGATGTGATGTGTTATCAAAAAAAAAACATTTCAAATTAAACGATAACATCTAAGCCAAGTGCGCTGTGTATGATAAATATTTTAACTACTCTCACGTAAGCTATTTTCACGAGTACTTTAAAATCAAGACAAATGATTATGTGGTTCACTAGTTGCAGTGTTAGTTTGTGACAGTCAGCAACAAGCTTGTAGGAATTGTAAGTCCTGTCAGATCAGATTCCGAGAATTCATCCGGTAAGGGACTGATGAAGGTCAAGCGTGTTTTGTATCGCAGGTTCAACGACTGCTGAATTTTGAATCAATTGTGTTAGTGATGTCCAAGCCAATTCTTACAAGGCATTCTGGAGAATACATGTGTATTGTCAATTCAGTGGGCAGTTGTCCAAATAGGACTTCGGGTGGGCAACTCGGGTACCGCCCGACCTTGACTTACCAGGGGCTGAATTCCGGTCACGGTACCGAATGTCAAGTTAAAAATCAAATCTTTTTAATTTGACCGGCCTATCAATGCGCCATATGTCATGACTGGGTACAAAAAACTGTTACACAGTGCAAAATGACAAAAATAAGGCACCAATATGTATTAATCTCAACACACTTTTATTCTTACATGTAAACTGTATAATAAGTATCATTTTGGAATCGCTTATATACAGGATGTCAGATATCGGGCCAAAAAAAAGGAGAGGCCACTATTCAGGGTGGGTAAAAATTCCTATAGTGTGTAAAACATAAGAAAAATTACATATTTTGTATTTTAATATACATTGGTCATTTTTTTCCCAAAATTGTGCAGGTCAAAACAGAGGTGGATTTTGAAAGACATGACAAGGCCCTCCAAAAAATAATAAAAGGAGATATACTAATGTTGTTCCGTTTTGAACATACAGGGTGGTCAAATTCACTTAATTTTTGACAAAAAAAAGGTCATTTTGAAGATTAACTTCTTTATTCAAGTACTAATCCTATTATATTTATTCAAGAGAATACATAGGATAAGGGTTTCTGTCCAAAGTTATGATCACATATTAAGTATACAGGGTGATCAATGTATATTCTACAGGGTGATCCATGTATTATAACGGGTCAATAGGCAAGTATTTAAAGTCGCCCTTATTTACCATTTTGAGCAAAGATGACAAACCTAATATGTAATAACAGTGTACAAGGGGCCATTTCTTACTTATACTAAGTGAAATTTGTATTCCCAAGTACTAAACCTGTTTGAATTACAAACTTCATACTGAAAAATGCAAAAATACACGGATCAGCAGCTATTGAGCACATGAGTCTCAAGGTCTTGAACCCCAAGTACAAGGTCTTGTATTGTTTTCATGAAATCATATCGATTCTATAACAAATTTAAATCCTGCTTTAGTTGTATACTACATGGATAAAATACACACCTTTATGTTGACTTCTGGACCACTCATAAAATGTCTCAAACTTCATGTGACTCATACAGGCCCAAACAAATGCCACAATTTTGGTGAAGATGACGTGGGCATTAATAATACATTAAGCTTCATAGGCTAATTACCTTTTAGATGAGGGATACCAAAATTAAAAGAGAATATAAAGATAATTAAAATCAAGTAATCCAGTTTCTACCTCGTTTTTTTGGGATATATTTAGCACAGAACAGCCAAAAATTCCCCCCAAAGGGATCAAAATTTGTTAACCTAATTAAGATCTAATTTACTAATTAATACCAATAATGGAAAACTTAGTTTTGTTCATGAGTAGATCTATCATTCAGGGACAGTGTATGTGCAAATTGAGCCCCACAAGTGTTCCACTTCTCACTATTTAACAATTTATAGCGACACCCTTTCAGGCGTTTTGGTGTGTAAGTCTATGGCTCCCCCCCCCCGCCGATCCCCGTTAACTAGTTGAAGGTTTTCGACCGTAGCTCTCATACTACTAATTCAATAGGGCTGAAAATGGTTTTATTCTTAAAGAGCAGTCTTCTAGCAATAAATAGATATCAAATTCTGTGAACAGAGTAAAATAGTTAAAGAATTATTAAATGGAATAACTGAAAAAAAAAGTTGGTTGAGTGTAAAAGAGTGTAACAGATCCCCCCATTTTAGTGTACCAGTTCATGATTACGACCAAATACATATCGATAATACAGCAACATGCACCAGAGGGGGTATTGAGGTCCATCTCACAATGCAACAGTTTGGAATTTCCCTCAATGAAGGTATGTGAACCCAAAAAAATTTATTCTTAACACATTTAAAAAAACCCTGACTTTACACTCATTTTAAGCCCACAAAGCATAAAGTACTTGGGAATTTTTAGCCATGATCATGAAATGGCCTGTGGTCCTTAAAGGCCGGACTCAGAGATTTCCTGAGGAGGGCGCCCTCATTTCCCAAAAAAAATCGTTGTCTGTGTGCATGCACGTTATGCTTTGTCCATATACTAATCACTGTGTGAAAATGCTAAACTAAATCGAATTCCTTCATAAGAAAAAACACAACTTTGTTATAAAATTCCGGATCCGGATGGAATTGTTGTTTACACAGTATCCTATGGGACGTAATACTACACACAAAGTTTTTACTGCCATCAAAACGAAAAAAATCCGATTCATCTCAAATTCGGAATTGTGCATTTAGTTTACTATCTTAGTCTAGTTGATATTTTTCTTATCACCAAAAAGTATATTTTCGAAATCCTCGGAGTCAGACTTTAAAGTAAACACTTTTATCCTGAAGACTTATGTTTTGTTAATGATTACATAATAAGCATGTTGCAATGATTATGGAATGCTTAATCACCATCTGCACATATATGTCCAGTTTGGCCATGGCCCAGAATGGATATATATTGAGAACTAATTGACCCATGACCCTTCCAATTTCAAAACTCTCTACTCCACTCACTACATTTCCTTTGGGAGTGCATGTGAAGGGTGACGACGCACTCTAAAGATGTAAGAAAATTTAGGTTGGTTGACGGCAGCTATTATGTTTTTTGGATGATTTTTTCATGGGCTAGCATAACAGTTTTGATGCAATCAATTATGACAAAATTTTGGTTGCCTAAAACTTGGGTGAAAATATGTGAGCGTCTGAGAGTCCAAAAACATATTTTGTGCAGTCAATTGGTAATTGCAGTGATCACGGGGGTAAACGAAAACCGCATGAAAAATTACTCGAGTACCCGGGTAGATAAATACCCGAAAGTCCCAGCACTAAGTGCAACTGCGTCCTGATATGTACACCTGATTCACATGAGATGTTCTCCATAAAAGCCAAGTCTACATGTGTACTTGACAGGAAAATGGTTTAACCAGGGGCAAGGCGTGCTCCGAATAGCGTGTGGAGCTCTGGATAGCTTAAATACTTTCCTAAACTCTTAATGAAATGTAATAAATAGAGGTTTAAAGAGGACACTGGCCACATTTGAAAAATAGTGCACCCTCAAGATTTGTCAAAATTGACTATTTTTGCTGCATGGTTGTAAAGTTTTTAAATACATTAGCCCTCACCTTGAAATGATTAAGACTAATTCAGAACCCTCATGGGTAAATAATGATTTTATAATAAAATGGATGGCGATATTATTCTAGCAGACGAAGGAAATGGCGTTTACACAGAAAACACATGCCGGAGTTGATCCAATGGGCATTACACCGTGTTTGACGGGTCTGTGACCTTTGTGCGTTTAATATCAATTGAGTATGGAGTCTATGATAGGCCATTGCTAAATAGAAACATTCTGTGGATTAAAGGTAAGGCAAATTTTAACGTAGCCTACCAAATTACCTTGCTGTCTTTAGCTGCTTAATGTCCCTATCTGTTTTGGGTATGTTATTTTTATGTGTGTACAATATATTTCTATTCTTCCAATGGCCTAGACTTTAATTTTCGAACAAAATTAGGACAATTTCAATTTGTGAAAATGAAAATATGCCAGTGCGCTTTAATCAAAGTTGTCATGTAAACTTACTATACCTCTTAAACAAGCCTCATGAAGAGCTGTGGACAGGTTGAGTTTTGAGGATTAAAAACCAGTGCGCCAGCAGCTAAGAGAAGATGACACATTCTACACTACCACAGCTAGATGCATCACAAGGGGGTTTGGAGCCATCGATGTTCCTGGCATTGAGCTGTGACAGATGAAAAGAGAACAAAGACTTTAAAGGGACAATGAGATTTCATCAAGTTATTGAGTTTGAATTAAAAGGGATTTCAAATATTCTTTTATGTACGGGCACCCTCATATTTTTTTAACACGGCGGTTCTCGACCAACAGGTCTGTCACCTGCTTGGGCATAGCTGTAAGACAAAAATCAGCAGACCAGATTGCAAGTGTATAGCAAATTAAGGGTGTTCCCAAAAAAAAGTTGTGCAAGCAGAAACAGTGGAGGATTGCAGATATCCCCCCTCACCAACACCCCTGTGCCAACACCCACCCAACACCCGCCACACCCACCCAACACCCAGCAAACCCCACCCCCATCCAACAGGACCCGCAAAACACCCACCCCCCCGCTAACAATCCACCCCTCGCCCAACACCCCGGCAACCAGCCACCTCCCCAACACCCCGCAACATCACCTCCCCGCAAACACGCCGCAAGACCCATCCCCCCAAACACGCCGCAAGAACCCTCCCCAACACCCCGCACCTCCCCCACCTCCTCCAACACCCCACCCCCTCTGCAACACACCCCAACCCGCCCTCCCGCACCCCCCCCTCCCCCTCCCAACACCCCCTCCACAACCCCCCACCCTCCCACACCCCACCCCCGCCTCCCCACAACCACGCACCATGTCACACACCCCCCGCAACACTGTCATCATCCCTCCCTCAACACCCTGCAATAAACCCACCCTGCAACACCCCACCCCTCCACCACATCCCACCCCTTCCCAAACCCCCAACAAACCCCCTCCCCACAACCCTACGCCCTCCCACACCTGCAACACCCCCTCCCCCCCTCCCTCTCCCTTTCCCCAACACTCCCTCCCCCTTCCAACACCCTACTCCTTCTCAACACCCCACCTTCTCCATGTAACACAGAATTTTGCATATCCAAGCACTGTTTCAGTGATAGAGCATTACGCAATTAAAATTAGATCACTGCATCACAACATGCCCCTTTAATTGGCCCACATGCACTGTGACCTACCTTGATTCACACAAAAAGATTGTATGGCAGACTAGGCTTTCATGTAGCAAAGGAATTGTGCCTATCCAATGTGACCGTTTCAGCGATACAGCCATATGCACATATTTAATTAGCTCATTGCCATACCTAAGCCGCATTATATCACATACTTTCAAATGGCAAAAAAAACAAGAGGCGACACCATAACAGGTTAACCGGGCTTTCATTTGCAGGGAAGGAATTTTGTATCCGTGTACCGTTTAAAAAGATAGCAATTACGCATTTCTATGCATATTAATTGATCATTTGCATATTTATTAACCCACAAAATTATGCCCAAAATCTAATCAGGTCGAGAGAAACTCTTCAACCCACTTTCTTACACCAAGTAATCATTGTGCCTTACGGAACTCTAGATAAACTTTACACAAGCTTTTTTTTTCTTAATACGAAATTCAACAATGTTACCGTATGGTTTCTGTAATAAACGCCCCGGTGGCGGTGCATTTTTCAAAAGGGGAGGGCGTTTATTACAGTCAAAAAATGGAAGTCAAAAATCATCTTACACAAGCTTATTTTTGCGATTACGATAATACAAAGAACGAGCAGGGGGACGCTGTTTTGCACCTCCCGATGTCAAAGTTCCATACTAATTAAAACTGTGGGCCTGCTGTAATTACAAAGTGCACAGAGCAGCGATTATGATTCAGATTACGACAGTCCCGGCCATTTAAATCATGTGATTTAGTTTGATTAGGTAGGCTTAACTCATTTTCTTGAATTGTTTTATCCAAAAAATCGTTAGGGGGGCGTTATTAGAGCAAGGGGCGTGTCTCGGAACAACAACGGTAATGCATATTTGTATTTTGTTGGCCAAATGCCCACTTTAACCCAATTATATTCAAACAAAAGATGCACGGCATAGTAGTCTTTCATGCAGCGAAGGAATTTTGCCATCCGATGTACTGTTTCAGAGGTACACAGGGGGGTGGTAGGACAGCCAACCTAACGGCAACAGAACAGCATCAACTTCCGGAGTAACACGAGTGCTAGTATTTATTCAAAGACTTAACGGAATGATACGAACGGTCACTACCCGACTTGAATTAAGGCGAGGCCTGGTCACGAATATTTAAATCTGAATGAACGGTATTGAAATTACCCGAGTTGTGCCGAGGGGTTAACCACTAACAGGCGGAATTTGGAAGTCAAAATTTTTTCTTAAATTATCATGATATTACTTAAGAGTATTACGCAGGCTTAAGACGGTGATTTTGCAATGTCACTGGGACCGAGGCTGCCGTAGAAAATACACGTAATAAGAATTCCCTAAATGACAGTTTGGAAAATCCTCAATGCCCAAAGTGTGCTAGACGTGTCCGACCCCCACTTGGAGATACAGTAATTAGCATATTAATTAGCTCATTTGCATACCTAAAGCCGCAATATATCACATACTTTCAAATGCAAAAGATGCGCACCATAACAAACAGGCTTACGTTTCATGCAGGGAAGGAATTTTGTATCGATGTACCTTTAATAAAACATATACGCAATTACGCGATTTTATGCATTTAATTAAGCTCATTTGCATATCTTATTAACCCAAAATTATGCCCAAAATCTAATCATTGTTCGAGAACTCTCAACCCACTTCCTTCAACCAAGTGACAATCATTATGCCTTACTAAACGGAACTCTAGATAACTTGTACAACAAGCGTTTTTTTTTTCTAATTACGCAAATTCAACACTTACCGTATTGTTTCCTATAAACGCCCGCTGGGGCGGTTCAGTGTTCAAAAGGGAGGGGCGTTTTATTTACAAGGTCAAAAATGGAAAGTCAAAAATCACCTGACACACGCTTATTTTTGCTGATTACCAATAATACAGACACAACGAGCAGGGGGACGCTGGCTTTTATGCAGCACCTCCCGAGGTCAAAGGTCATACTATTAAACTGTGCCTGCTGTAAACTATTACAACTGTTCACAGCAGCGATTATGATACAGATTAGGACAGTCCCGGCCATTAATCATGTGATTTAGGTAAGCTTAAAACATTCATTTTCTTTCTTGATTGTTTTATCCAAATCTAGGGGGGCGGTATTTTTAGATGCAAGGTCGGTTATTAGGGAACAATACTCAATGGACGGTATTGGCATATTTTATGCCCAAAGATGCCACTTTAAAAACCAATAATGATTCAAACAAAGATCACGGCATAGTTTCTTTCATGCGCGAAGGATTTTGCCTTCCGGATAGCTGATAGCTTTTTTCAGAGATACCAACAGGGGTTAGTACCATGCCACTAACACAACAGCAGAGCATCAACTTCCAGCGTAACCCAAGTGCTAGTCTGTATCAAAGACTTAACGGTATAGATAGAATCGAACGTCACATACAGACTTTGACTTAAAGGCTTAGGCCTGGTCACGAATTTTAAAGTCTGAAGACCGTTATTGGAAATTACACTATTTTGCAGAGGGGGTTAATCCACTAACGCCCGGCGGATTTTGAAGTCAAGAATTTTTTCTTAAATTACAGATTTACTAATGTAATTGAACGAAGGCTTAAGAGGTGATTTTTAATGTCACTACTGGGATCGAGGCTGCCGTAGAAAATACACGTAATAAGAATTCCCTAAATGACCGTTTGGAAAATCCTCAATGCCCCAAATTGTGCATATCGTGTCCGACACCACTTTGGAGATACGTAATTATGCATATTTAAATTAGCCATTTTTTTGCATACCTAAGCCACATATAACACGCACCTTGCAAATCAAAAAAATGCTCACCATGATAGGCTTTTCATGTAACAGTGAAGGAATTTCCGTATCCGATGTAACCTTTTCAAAATTATAGCAATTATGCTGATTTTTGCTATTAAATTACTCATTTTGGCAACTTATTTGGCCAAAAAAATACGTCCCGTAATCTAATCAGTTCGAGAACTCTCCATCCCTCTCCCTTCCACCAAGTTTACCACATTAATACGCCTTACGCCTACCAGAAAACTTGTACACACGCACATGCGGGAATTTTCCGTAAATTATGCAAATGAGATACTTAATTAGCATATTTTATGCCCAAAATCAACAGGGCGAGAACTCATGACCAGCTTCCCTTCCACCAAGTACATCATCGTAGCCTACGGAAAACTCCAGATAAAGAGACAAACAAGCAGTGAACACGACGGCGGGCAGACAGACAGACAGAAAAGTGATTATAAGTCTCTGCGAACAAAGTGCAGGTGAGGACAAAAGATAGGCTTTGTAGCACTCACACACAGCCTACTTCCAAACGAACAATGCCCCAAAACAAACAGCAAGCAATCTTTTTGTTATGAATGAGAACAATTTTTTTTAAATTTAGTTGTTTAATTATCTTGATCCAGACAAATGAATCGAAAAATTCAGGCTGAAGACCTGGAAAATATTACACAAAAAGCACAATTTCCCAGGAGCATTTCTCGAAGAAAACCTCCAAGGACCGGGCATGGATTGACACAACCCAAAAGTTTGTATGACACCAGCTAAAATGGGAATCAGACCCAGGCCCCCATTTGGTTACAATGTACGAATTATCGATCACTAAAACCAGTCCGCACTCCATGGTGCTTTGAACATTGCAGAATGGAGCAGCAAAGAATTTCACAGGACAGGCAGGGTCATTATTAAATTGCGAATCAGTTTTAACAAAGCATATTAAGAATAGTTCTTACTGATGCTCCAGCTTGGATTAAACCTAGTACATCGATGATTACCCTTACGCATGCCTCATGGTAGTGGAGTTATACCATCTACAGTAGGTGTGTTGACAGATGTTCCCATTTCAATCAACCCATACAGAATGTGAAATTGTGCATGGTACGCTGCTAAGTGAACCCGCGGTTCGGTCCTCACCAAGGTCTAGAGAACAGGATTAAAATATAAGGAAGTTAAAATATGTCAATATGGGCTCCAAGATATATGTCGCCGACCCTTTAAGAATAGGATCGCAATGCTAACTTTGAAAAAAAAAGCAGGCCACAAAGTTCATTTGGCTATTAAGAGGGTCACAAAGTTCATTTGGAAGAGGGTCACAAGTTCATTTGGAAGAGGGTCACAAAGTTCATTTGAATAATTTGGAAAAACAATCACGAAAAATACTGTAAGTTAAAACTTGCAAGATTCCCCTGGTGGGGAGCGTATGCAAATCAGCTCATTAATATGCACAAAAATCAGCTCATTAATATGCACAAATAGTGATGACACAGAGCATGGGTATTACTTGCATGCACCACATAACAAGTTGAGTCAAATTTGGACATTGTGATGTTAGAAGTTCACCTTGGTTATTTAATAAGCGAATATGAGCAAATAATTATGGAAATGAGCCCATTAATGTGCACAAATAATGACACAGTGCATGGGTATTACTTGCATGCACCACTACCCACAAGCCAAGTTTCGTCAAATTTGAACATTGGGATCTGGTGGAAGTTAACCTAACCAAAATGGAACACACACCAGGCCCATAACCAGGTTCTTTTTAGGGAAGGGGAATTTTTTTGTTCAAAAGGGGGTTATCTCCTAAATTTGCTCCCCCAGCCCATAAACAAAGATTGACAATTGCTCATTTCTCACATAGGCATCAATTGACTGATTAACTCCATTATTATGTTTTGAGAATCTTCCATCCTATATATATTACTATACACATGGTAGAGACCCAATAAAAATGAGAGTTTGAGTCATCAAATGCCAGCAGAAAACCTGGTGCCCAATTTTTTCACCACTTTGGACTCATTATTTATGCACATGCAGACTGATTGGTTGATACAATTTAAGGATGTTTCATTTTGGTGGTGGGGGTGGTCGTGAGTTCAGTCTTTCTTCCATGTTTTGGGTGGTTTCCAGTATTTGCTGTTCACAGTAGGTGATCCTTTGTCTGGGTGGTTCCCAGTGTTGGGTGGTTCCAGTGTTGGGTGGTTCCCAGTGTTTGGATGGTTCCCAGTGTTTGGATGGTTCCCAGTGTTTGGATGGTTCCCAGTGTTTGGATGGTTCCCAGTGTTGGGTGGTTCCCAGTGTTGGGTGGTTCCCAGTGTTGGGTGGTTCCCAGTGTTGGGTGGTTCCCAGTGTTGGGTGGTTCCCAGTGTTGGGTGGTTCCATGCTTTCGGTGGTTTGGGTTTTTTCGGTGGTTTGGGTTTTTTTGGTGGTTCCATGTCTGGGTGGTTCCTGTTGTTTGATGTCTTTTATTTGAATGCCTGGCTGGTCCCACGCCTTTGATGGTTCCTGGTGTTT